>QKQZ01049335.1:0-38106 GCA_003595255.1 Solenopsis fugax
ATAAAGTTTGTGTAATAGTTGTTAATTAGTTCCTATAACTGTTTATTTTAGTTGAAATAACTAGAAAATAGTTCATGAAAGCAAAAAATTATAATTCAGATTATTCTTCTTATATAGTTATTATAACTATGTTTTTTTAATTCTCTTACCCAGAAATTTAGTTGCCATAACTATAACATAGTTCATCTTAACTATATATTATAATTCTATTTATAAAACTTGTATAGTTGACACCTATATAGTTGCCATTACTATAATTTTTTCTCTGAGTGCAGTAACTGATGAAATAACATCAGTTACTGATTTTCAAGGGGTGAACCTTGCATTAAAAAAAAAAAATTGTGCATTGTTCTGGGAAGAATCGAAATCACAGTTGTCGAAATTATCTTAAATTTCTACCCTATCTCGTAGTTATATTCTTTTCCACCTCGTCTGAAACGACGTCGATCGTCGACGTATCTGAATACGTAATCGAGGACTGTCTCGCGGAAACGACGGCGGTGGTATTCGGCCATCCGCTGGCACCTTTATTACTCCGGAACGCACTTCCCCGAGTAAAACACAATATATACATCGCGATATGCATCTGCCGTAAACCCATACTTAACAGCGTGTCGGCCCGCTCGTTCCTACAAGACGATGTCTTCTCCCTCCCCCTCGCGCTTCCTGATTTCCTTTATTTCGTTAATTTCTCTCTCTCCCTCTCTTCCAATTCTATCGTTGCCCATCTCCCTTCCTTTCCGTCGACCTTCCTATGCTGACTATCTTAAATACTTGGCGCTGCGTATAAGAGCATTAAAATACAGGCAACCGCTTGTCTCGCGCGTTCCGCCGTTCGCGCGTCTTCCTTCCCCTAGACGCAGTCGGAATTTCAATTCCGCGATCCGCAGCCGCTAAACGGCCGCCTATTTGCATGATAATTGTTGCATAGCCTATGAGATTCGCTACCAGTGTTGCGCCAGATATCTCGTATAATGGACTACTCGCGAGGCCGGTAACTCGGATTTTTTTTCCGAAATTGTATCTATCGACAGACAGTCTTACATATTCATTCAATAGCTGTTTATACCGATAAGTCATCAGCTTATTAACAAAGGTTAGCGCGTTTTACATATTTAACGTTATAAAAGATATATGCACTATATATACAGATGCGTATTTTAATAAGGTACTTGAGCCGAATAAGACCTACCTAACTTATTTTATTTTTTATAAATTCTATTTATAAAGATATTGGAATTAATTAAGTGAGAATAAAATATTTATTTCAATCACTCACAAAAATAAAATCATCTTTCATATAGAATATTTTTAAATAAATAGAAAAATTTTTTTAACTCTGACATTGAGTCTTATTAAGTGCTTGTGCTTTTGATAAGACTCGAACAAAAAATAAATTGAAAATAAAAGGAACTAAGCATTATCTTCCAAATCTCTTTTAAAAAGATTATTAATCACAAAAACGAAATTCCTTAGGATCTACTCTACTGTTAAACATCACAGTTATCTTTAATTTTATCTGTAATTAAATTTTTTAATTTTTAGAAATACTTTGCCATTTGAATGCAATTTTAGTTTGTCAAATGTTAGCAGCATTAAAAATTCTTATCCTCAGTTACACACACGTGGCCATAACAATAAACGTATAAATGGACATTAATAAGTACATTATTTATAAAAAATGTATCTACTTATTTCAAAAAATCGATATACGTATATTTGTTTCTTTTTATAGTTAGGAAGTTGAATAATAAATATCATATGTTATAATAAACTATAAAATAATTTATAATTTAATAAACTTTGCAACGAATTTTTTATAAACGATCTGTTTATTAAAAGTGGGCCTTGTTTAGTGCTGAGCCTTATTCGGTTCAAGTATCTTATGTATGTACTTCGTGTATTTGTAATTCGTAATGCAGGTATTTAAAAGACATTATGACGCTTATTCGTAATAGTAATAAGGAAACGCAAAAACGAAACGCAATAAGGAATGATAATGTTTCAACTGTCCGCTGACTCGCGTAATCATAAATCAGTAATCTTGTATAATAAATTGTAACCAAATATGGAACAATCGACATACTGCGGACACACGGAAAGATAGTGCAACACCTGCATCATGCCCTCAGCATAGCCGCATCAGCAAAAGAACGCATTATGCCACGATGCTCGTTAAGTGCATCGCTTATCCTCGGCCCGAAATGCTTTGCGAAATGCCAATAATTGGACCAAAAATTCGACCGCTTATCTGCGGTCGCACCTGTCGCCGGGGAAGCGTCCTGTGCATGCAAATGCTGCGGACTGCTTCACATACCAAAGATTGATATCTGTAATAAATTGCCGCGGTAAACGAGGGTGTAACCTGTTCTACGAGTAATGAGCTCTATTGGTGCGATGTTTTCGTACAAGCTTGCAAATATTATAAAAAGTTGTACCACATTATCCAATATAAAACATTCAATATATTAAATATATTCATAATATATTCTATATTGATTGTACAACACTTTATTTAATTTTACTTAATGTTGAGCACGCAATTGTTACGATTGTTTTAATACAAATACACTATGTCGCGTTTTAGAGCAACATTTTATTTTTTTCCCCTTTCAGGCCGTCGATGGATAAAATCGTCGATAGGGCGGACATCAATTTTGATAACGGTTTACCAAGGAGCACGGACAAAGATACGCACCGGATGTTGGGAAAGCGAGGCAATTTTCGAAAGAGTCGTCGTGCTGAGACGTCGGGTAAGCAATTTTCTTATCGGGGCGTCATTTCCGGCCGTTTATCTCATGGCTTGTAGTTAAGAAGGGACATTGATTAAAGGCCCATTTTAACTCCCGGTAAAATACCTTCGCTGTCGTCGTCGCCTCGCGCACCACCCCCTCCGAAGTCGTCTCCTCATTTCGCTCCTTTTGATTCAATTTACGAGTAGGATGGCGTCGATAAAGGTACCCCGATCTCATACTTAGCCCTCTACTCCCATTTTCTTGCCATCTTGCATCGTGGTATCTGTCTCCCTTGCCCGATCTCGAGTACCTGAATTCACCTCCATTTCCTACTGCGAGTTGGCCATGTTTCGCCTTCGTTCCTCTCTCTCCTTCTCTCTCTCTCTCTCTCTCTCTCTACTCTCTCGTCTTTCCTCTCGCCTCAGTTTTATCTCGCCAAGATCAAATCATTCGATTCCCTTTCGCGAGTCGAATGGCCATAATCGTCTTGCTGTTACTTCGAAAGAAAAAGAGGGTCGTTTCAACTGCTATTTTCCCTTTCTAGATGGCATTAAATGACCGAACGGTCATTTTACTTCACACTGATACGACTGGTCAGTAATAGTCTAGCTTTTGACAATGTACGAGGTGAGAAAAAAGCTCCACGAGATTTTATCTTCGACAACGAGATAGTGTGAGATAAACGACGTGATAAATGCAGAAGATTATATCGCGAGTTCACTTTGTTCAGTTCCAGATAGTTTAGTTTATAGCCTAATGCTGGGAGAAAATTTTTTAATCCGTGACATTTTTAAACGTTTTAATGAAAATATAAATTGTAATATTCATCGCGGATAATTTCTATAAAGAAAAGAGTATTAATTAAATTATAACATAATTATGATGTCTGTTGAATGGGTACTCAATCTTGCTCTTGACTTTACACGTACATTCGCTGCGCAATACGATCTTACAGTAATAAGGACAAATTCCAGATATATCGTCGCTGGAGACAAATCTCCGGAGAAATTTACATTTTAATAATAACGGCCAACTGTGTCATCGGTGAGCGGAGTTGTGCCGAGGTGGGATGAGGAGCGAGGCGGGAGGAGGGAGACTGGCGTCGACAAGACGCGACCGAAGTTTGATATTTCGCCGAAAAGTCCTCGCATTGTCTAAAAGTTGATGGTGTCACCCCAAGGAGGAAGATAACATCTGGTGCTGCCTCCATCAACAGCCTACTCCCCCGCGCCCATTCGTGCAACCACCCCTATCCGCGAAGTGAAGGAAACTCGTCTTCAATTATTCTTGTACCCACCCTCCATCCCACCTCTCTTCGTCACTCGTTCTTTCTTACACGGCTTTCCGCGTTGCCACCATCCGGTTCGTCCGTCCCCCATCCTCGCCTCAGAATCTCCCTAGAACTCAACCTCTTTCTTCGCCATTCCATCTGTCACGCAATCCTGATGAACGACGAGTTTATGAAATTACCAGACACAAAGCGGAATTCATTTGCATTCCTGAAAAATGTATATACACGTACATGTATGACGTTTGACACGAATGTTATACGGAGATTGTCTCCAGGGTGTACTCAGGGTTTTGTAGACGACACTTTTCCTGACGTTCCTTATTTTTTGACCCAACTAAGAATCCCGTCCGTCCCATGAATCGAGGAAGTGCTAATCCTATCAATCAAAATATATTAAAGCTCGGCCCGCTTTAAGATCCCGGCGCTGTGCTTACCCTTCTTTTCTTCGACTTCACCCTTTTAATAAATTCTCTCGCCGGGAGCGAAAGGAGCGATTTAAAGAGTTTTCGCGGGAAAGGAGCAGGTTGCGAGGAAGGGCTGCGAGAACCGAGATTCCGAGTCCGAGCAGCTGGCCTTTGAGGGTGTCGTAACTATTTAATTCTAAAAGACATCGCTGTCTCCTGCTCGCACCGATGCCGCTGTTTCACACCGACCTCTTCTCTTTGCATCACAAAAGAACCGCAGGAAATTCCAATTCCCGTCGAACGTCACCTCGGGATCGTCGGCGAGCTTGCCGGCGGCCCTTTGTTCGGCGTTATTATTTTCCTATTAGCAAGAATCTGTACAATAAACGCGATGAACGATCCCGGGACTCTTGTATTTGTCGATAAGCTGGATGAAAATTTTATTTGTATTTGCGCGAAGCGACAGCGACGCGACATTTTCCACGTATTAAAAAAATTTTTTCCGAAAATATACAACGCGTATGTACGTTCTCTTTTCTAGTTTTACGCTTTATGATTACATGTATTAACTGTTAACCGCCTTTTGTCGACACGGACGGGAATGAAAATGTCAATAAATCTGTAACAGCGACTGTAATCTGGTGGCAGGAGCGCCATTGGTGGCGTTCACACGTGTAACGATCAGTAGGAGTCATATAAAGCACACAAATGACATAGATTTTTCATAATTATACATTGAACGAATCCGAAACGGATGCCGCGCGGCTTCGTGTCAGTGTACGGACACGCGCGAGAGCGTTATCACGCCGTTAAATATCATTTGCTAATTAGCTTCATCGCTCGACGTGTAACCATAAATTATTCTGTCTATTTCGATGTATGGAAGCTCCCCGGCTGCGAGTTCAGTGAGAATTAACCATAACATCGCGTCGACTGTTCGGAATTGTGATTATCCCCCGTGCATTTTAAAATAATTAATATTTATTCTGGTTCCGCGCGCCATGTATGTGAAATATAGGAAATTTCAATTCTTCAAAGCGTATAAATTATTATGTTCTAAATGGAAGCGCTCTGCTGTGTAATATTTCTCTTTGTCTCTCTCCGATATTCTCCACGAGATACGCGCGGCGCGACCGGGTTATTTCACGTATAACATTCTACGTACGAGGGTATAAAATATTTAGCTCGTCCTATTTTATTATATTACAACCAATTTCGCGAAGAGAACGCTTGTTGCGAAGCAGCGAATAACACGGAGGAAGAAAGATAGGAATTTTTCAGGTGTAACACTCTGCTAAAGTGTCTTCCTGGTCTCTGTCAGGGAAAAAATAGCTTCGCATGTTTCCACTCGACACTCACACATTCAAGTATTATCCGACTTTGCATCCTAATATTCCGGGAAAACACAAGCGGAATATTTATCGTTTGCAATATTACTGATATCACCATGTGTCGTAAAAGGATTGCATTGTTATAGTGACATTGATCGATAAGGTGCAAGGTAATCGTATTGTTCTTACTTTTGCATATCTGTTATAGAGAGAGATTTAATAAAAAGGCAAGGCTACATTATTCCTACAAAGTGAAGGACAACCGAGTTAAAATAAAATTTCGCAAACGGCAAGGCATGAAATCGTAGATAGAGACGACGGACGCCGCCCGGGACAACGACGACGCGACGCGTTTCGAAGTGTCGCCGCTGGAAACATCTCTCGTCCACCTCACCGTTTCTCCGTCTCTCTTCGGCTTTGAGGATTGCCCTCCGAAAACTGGTAAGGTGCAAGGTACAATGCTTGGTGGGTACAGTGTGTCCGACGTTCCTCCGGGGAGCGATCAATGATAGGCCGGGGGTACGAGTCACGTGACCTCGCCGCGGGGAGTTCGCGCAATGCATCACCAACCAACCACCCAGACTACCCTCCTCCACCCCCTTTTCTGCCTCGGCTCTCCACCCGATCCCCTGTATCCTCCGACTGCCTCCGTCATCCTCCTGCGCGCCCCTCGACACCCCGCAACACCATCCTAGCCAGCCGTCTCGTATCCTGGTACCCCACTCTTCACTTTTCATCCACCCTTCGTGCACACCCTCCCCTTGGCACCGCCGCAGAGCTCGTTCGCCTGCCGCCGCCACTACCACGTTTCTGTACTCTCCACCGCGCAGACACGCTGGGAGTACTAAACGGGATTGTTGCTACGTTGCTCTTGGCGACCAGCAAGTGTCGCCGTCGTCGTCTTCGTCTTCGTCGAAGACGAAGGCGACGTTCCGTCGCTCGCTCGCTTGCTCTCACACCACTTCCTCCTCACCTCTCGTTCCTCGTTGCTCGAAGCCCCGCTTCGTTTTCGAATCAACCGACATTTCGGTAAATGGGAACGCTATGCACTCTTCTCCCGCATTTCTTTACATTTAAATAATGCTCGATAATTAGATTCGAATTGAAATAATACTTGCGAATTGATGGTTAAATCGATGCTTCCGCTTTCTACGTTGACAAATGAGAGGCATTATATCAACGCGTTTTACTGTGAAATTTCTTTCCCTTCGAAGACGGAGGAAAATAGGATCGATATCGCTTCAAACGCTGCGTTTATTTAATGATCGTGTGATTTTGGTTGAACTGCGGATTGCAGGCGCCGCATTACTATACTGCGAGTTTTCTTCATCGGTCGCGTCGCATAGCTCTTTGCTTTCAAGAAAATTAAATTTCTACCCTGATAAATTATCCGGCCTTCCCAACACTTTTCTATCATCTCCCGCTGCTCGACGTTTCGCGTCGCGCTCCGCTTTCGTGCATTTTCAGATACCAATTACGTTATTGCTTCATATTATTTCATCACTTCGCATTTTGCAAGCCGGGTTTGTATACCTATATATTTCCCATTTTCATTATTCCATTATACATTAGCCATTAAAATAAAACCAATTTTTCCACTCATTGTTATTTTTATGCGTGTTATATACGTAATATTATACGTGTAATTCCAAAGCGAATGAATGAATATTTTCACAATAATTCACTTTATCGCGAATGCTTTATCGCGAATAATCTAAAAGCGCATCCGCCGTTCTCACATAATTGACTCCCCCAAATTGAATTGAAACTATCGCTTCGCGATACCGACGTTAAAGGTCTCGAAATGGTTTCGCCATTAACCTACTTGCCGCAGCAAAACCGATACAAGCGAATCGAGTGTAGCATGTAATCCAATGACCTGCTCCAACGAGAACATAAATATTTCCAAATTCTGCGGGTCATTAATAGATGCATTATAACATTGAAATATTTATCACGATTTCGTAATTATTCTATTAATACCAATTGTGTTGCGATAATATTATAATTTCAAGCGCAATATTTTCAGTTATCATATTATATAACAGAAAGATAGATGGTCACACGCGTTCGTATAAAAATGTAATAACATTTGATATGTGCGAAAGAGAAAAAAAGAGAGAGAGAGAAAGACTCTTGGGAAATCATAGCATCTATTACTCACGACAGATCGTCTCAAAAGACAAAAAAAAATATTTTATGCATCTGTCAACGAGAGTACGTATCGTGTTCACTACGTAATATTTTTTTTTTTCTGTTTCGTTAACAATCCTGTTATCTTTAACAGGGTTGTTAACGAAATAGAAAAAAAAAATATTTCCTGACTTTTTCCGGTTTTCTCGGTCACATTTAAAAAAAATTCTCTGGCTGAAGCTAAAAAGGAGCATTTGATAAAAACAAAGAAAAAATTTTTAATTAATTTATAAAGTTATAATTAATAATTTAACACTAATTTACTTAAGATTAAATTTTTTATTAATTACAAAGATTTTTTAAAATATATAAAAAATGATAATATAAAAGAAAATTTTGATGATATTTTTAACGCATTTATAAGACTTTATTGCACTTTTGAGAGGAACATTTATCTTGTTTATTTACTTGCGAAACAAATATAAAACAATGTCTCTTACAATAAATCCGTTCGCGTTCAAAAAATACATGATTACTGAAGCATTTTCGCTGCAAAATTTAAAAATCATAATAAAATATTTACAAGGTTTCCTTAAATAATTCAACAAATTATATTTAATAATTAAAAAAATAAAAGTTAAAAATTTAGAATTGGTTTATAGTAATTTAATTTTAATCTGAGTTAATAAATTTTTTTATTCCTTGACTTTTTCCTGATTTCCCGTTTCTCTCTGACCGCTAACAATCCTATTTAATTTAGAATTTTCAGCTTATTTCGAACGAATAATCTCTTTATAAAAATTGTTCCGCTATTTCTCGCTCGAGTTTGATATTAAGTAGGTGACAAACGGAACTTTAATAATCTCGCTTAGTAGCAATAGCTGACAGCAGGTACAATGTAACGGATTGACGAGTTTACGGTGACACTGTTGCCTGACGTACGATCGCGTGTGCGTTACAACGTCAGGGTAAACAACCCTTATTGGCCATAATACCGTGGCAGAATGTCAACCTTCGACCGGTAACCTGCGTTCTGCGCTCGTTACGACCCTGTTCGCCGCACGATAACTTCGAGGTTACTGCCATCACTTACATTTCGCCATCAACGACACTGCCACTTGGGGCCGCAGCGGCTACTACCACTGATTTGCGAACGAAACACGCTCGAGTTAGCGAGGAATAAAAGAAAATGTAGAGTAGATTTATTTCGCTTGCCTTACCCGCGCGATAAGGTGAAATTATTTCTACAAACTGCTTTCGGTTAATTACTTGCGTATATAGCTCGAGTAATCTAGATTCTAGCACCTGCAAAGGCGAAATTGTGATAACGGCTGTGTGAAATAATGTTAACGCGATACCATTATTATAGCGCCCCTACGTCGTTGCTCTACAGCGTAATTAATATCAAGAGTTTCATAAATCGTGGTTAAAAAGAGAAGGGGAAAAGGGATCTTAAGAATGCGCGTTTTATATAAATTTCCCTTCTGTCAAGGAAAAAATATTAAAATAATTTCTTCTATAAACACAGTATAAATTTTCTGTCAGCTGCATATAAAATTTTGGATATTTTGGTTCTTTCGAGATCAGTAAGAATTAATAACAATAATCCCTGTGTTTATTTGTCCACAGGCACTTTCTCACGGCGTTCCGAGCGGATAACTATATGGTATGACGGATGAAGTCTCTGGAATATCCAATGAAGTCAGCGTACAAACTAAGGCAGAGGTATGAACACGCGGACGGATTATGGACGGTTGCGATGCGTGGTCCGCGTGCGGACCCCCCCACGAGCGAGCGAGGTTTAGGCGCGTGCGAGCTGGATTTATGACCCCCATTATGACGTTGACGTATCGCCTTCGTGAGGGTGGCCTAAAGCAAACCCAAGGCGAATCTAAGCCCCGTGTATCTAAGCCAACGGCTAGCCACAGGTCACCGCGACCGGTACGAGAATACTTTGGGCTAATCCTGCGGCTCGCCATATCTGCGACAACTTTAATTAACAAATGTTTTATTTTTGCAACATACGATGACACTTGCGCATGACACTTTTATCTCGTTCTGCAGAGTATTTTTTTAATATTCATTAAAAGATTGGTATTAAATAATATGAAATTGTTCCTCATATTAACAACGATGTTTCAAATAAAGTAACTGTATCCTATTTGCCCTTATCTAAACTTTGCAATTTTTTTTCTAATTTTTTTTCCCGAGTCTAAAAATAAAAATAGATGGCCAAATTCAAAGTAGGAAACATCTCTAAAAATATAAAATAGTAAACAATTTCAAATATTTATGTAGGTAAAAAATTTTTTTAGAAAAAGTGCCATTTAATAAAAAATGCTATTTAATAAAAGTACTGGAAAAATTACAATCGATGTATGTATACTCATTATTGAGCTAGACCATATTGGTTTTACCTTGCAAAGAGCTTCCTTTTTTCGACTATACGCAGGACGTTATGACGAAAATATAAATTAAATGCAGCATTGGAAACTACAAATATAGAGCTACAATAATATGGACTGCGGAGATTAAAATCGTCACTTAATAGTTAGAAAGTAGTAAAAGCTTTCCCACGAAATATTAGATCATGAGAAACACAATCGAGAAAATTCTACCTTTGACCTCACTGTCAATAACAGAATACACAAACTGAGCACTCCAGCTGTTGCAAACAAGTCACGTTGACAGTCTGTACAACATACTAGTGTTATTTGTTCAATTCACCAAGTAACTACTTGGAAACAAGTCGGCCATATTGGGTACAGTTACCATTTGATTATTGCATTAAGAAAAGAACATCTTATTCCATGTTGATATTACGTTAGGCATAGGGGGAGGGAGGGCAATTCGAACAAAAGAGCAGACACATCCGAAAGTCAAGAACATCGAATTAACGGACATCGAACTGTCGCCGAGTTGGACAAGCGACGTAATCGCGGCGCGCCACGAAAATTATTGGCATCTTCCGTTCCATAATGGTTGTCTAGCGCCGCAATAAAGCAGACGAGGGGAGGAAGGGGGAGACAGTGGCGCATTGACGATTTAAAGGGCGTGCGAACTCGCTTTTACGCGTCGGATGCGAAACCCCGCGATTCAATTTATATCCTCTGACCGCGCGCTTCCTGTCTACGGCGCGCACAATCTTTCGGGATTGCACCACTTCGTTCACTTCCGGGGGATTCCACTTCCCCTGTCCCCCTCCCTCCCACACCCTCTATGAAATACGACAATGATTCTATCGGTAGCGAGCGTCGCGACGATTCTCGGGAGGGTGGAAGGGTGACGCAAATAAATCGCGTTGCAAAATGGATCGGGCGGCATGTTATAGTGGTCGACGTTACGCATCGGTGAGTGTCAAAACACCGTGGAGGAGCCGCAACTACGATGCATTAAAGGGAACCGAGTTAATGGACAAACGTAGAGATGTAAAATTACCGCCGGATTCAATATGACAGTCACTTACGATAAAATTACAGTGAGATAGTAATTTATTGATAATTTTAAAATTTATTGTCAATCATCATCAAAATCAATAATTTTCCGCCTTAATCCATGACATAAAGGAACATTTTTCTTATCAATTATATCTCTAATTGATCCAATTTCCTGTAAATTTAAAATACACGTTTCCTATACATTTATAAATATTTCCTAAATTCGATCTCTGTTCTTTTAATGATGAAAATGCGCGACCATTACTGTTATGAATGACAATTTTGTTTCTAATGATGAGTCACATAGTGAACAAGAATCAAAGAGCAATGTAAACTAATGATTTTTTTACATAATTCTTAATTTTTATGAACATTTTAAAATTTAGCTTTCTGTTTTATAATCGATATTTTTGTTATATATTTCTACAATATAGTAATTACAGGAAGTTTATTTTATTTTCTGTATGCAATTATAAATTTAAGTGTTATTGCCTTTTATATGTGTTCCACATATTAAATTTTTTTAATCACATCTCACAGTTATTACTAAAATATTAAGGTAATAAATAAAGATGCTGTAAGCCTGGTGATGTGAAAAATTAAATTATATTGCAACTTCATACCTTTTGTTTTGAAAATTTTAATAAAAAAAAATTTTTATTTTAAGCTTCACTAGTTACTATGTAACTAGTTTCTAATTACTATATGTTACATGTAGTATATGAATATACAGTATTAAAGTATTTTACGGAGAATATGAGTTAAATAAAATATTTTACTCATGTTAAAGACTAAAAGCCGCTTTTAAGCTCCATATATCAAAGTTTTTTATTTCTGAAATTTCTAAATTACCATTTGACCAGTTTTTCAAAATTACCGAGTAATTTACTGTAATTTACCGAGTAAGTATGACCGTCAGATTGAATCATTTTCATCTCTAAGCAAACAAGATCGCGTGGAACGGAGATCGGAGCTGCTCAAAGGCGGCCATTCGCAAAGGAATTGTCAAAATACATGGCGGAGAGTAAATCGAATATTGTAAGCGAAATAAATCCCCAGGGGACAGATAAAAGAACATATCTCATCGATATCACAAACACCTCGTTTCTTAAATCGTTTCTCGAGAAATAAATTCGACAAAACTCCATTCTCTCCGGCACCGCGTAATGTATCTCTATTGTAACTTCACTCGATATCGCAAGTCAATTCCTTCCCGAGCGAGAGATCGAGGTCTTGAATGCACGGTCAGGGGACCGTACAGAGCTTTACATCGCCGCGTATATGTAACTATAAGAGTCGAGAGACAAACGGCGGCGGCGGCGGCAGCAGCGGTTATCTGCCGAGGTTGGGAAAAGTAGAGAAGAGAGAAAGAGAGAGAGAGAAACAAGGGATAAAAGGAAATATATAGGTAAATTCCGATAACGGAGGCTAGGCGAAAGGGAGGAGCAACGGCGCGGCGAAGGAGAGAGGCGGAAAGAAGAGGAGAAGCCGTAAGAACGTGGCCGGAGTAAGAAAGATGGGACGAAAACATCGATTGCAGGGGCTTGTAACACCGCGGTACGAACAGAGGGATCAAGCCGAGCGATAAACCAAGCGGCCTGGAAAATGCCGGATCAACGGTACGATGTTTCAGCAAAAACTGCCTGGAATCGGAACAGACTCGGCTCAAAGAGAGAAGACGGACGGGAAGGGAGGGAAAAAGCGCCTTCGCTGGGGCGAGGATCGAAAACGAGCGTCGGAATCGTGGAAGTCTCTCTATCCCTCTCTTTCTCTCTCTCGTGGTTTCCTGTCGGTCTACGATTCCACCCTCCTCCTGGCAGGTCCTTCGGCGAGCGTTTACCGCGATATATATACACGCGAGTACATATATGAATTTTACGTTATGCACCGCGTTATACTGTCGCCCTGCAGACGCCCACGTAGTCCCGACGGATTTATGAGGGAAGTAATACGAATTAAACTAACGTCTGCGCGCACCCCGGCGATGCGACGCACCGTAAAACGCCGATCCCTGCATGAAATCGAAAATGAGGGTAATTCCCCGTGATAAAATATAACGAAGTCCCACACGAACGTGTAACGGTCGCCGCTGGTACACGCGTTTTGATATCAAGATAAATTCAACGTTAACTAATTACCCGCACGTAGACCGTATTTAATATTAATTAAGTCGCGCTGTTGTTAAATGAGAGACAAGTTTCATCGTATAAAAACAGATGCCCGATACTGCGCCTTGTAGAAATAAACTGCTGGAAACTATAAAAATATATTCGTTCAAAAAATACTACAATAATATTAAATGTAATAATTATCGACTTTATTCAATCAAGAGATGTAAATAAAAAATTAATTGTTTATTGACTCACCTCATCTTACTTCTGGAATGTCATCGTACTGTCTTTATAAAAAAATGTCAATTATATGTGACTATATAAGATAATGAGATCTAGCACTAAATAAGACCCACTTTTAAATTTACCACTTAAAAACGCGCTTTGTGTCCAGAATTTATGCTTAAAAGATGTGTGAATAAGTAGATAAAGGGGGACTGGACAATTAAAATCGTCAGCAACACATTTATTTAATCAATTTAATGCACAAAAATTTGTAACGAAGTGAGTAAATGAGCCGTTTTATAAAAATTCGTTGCAAAGTTTATTAAGTATACATTATATTTTATAGTTTATTATAACATTATCCAATTTCATAACTATAGAAAATGTATATCGATTTTTTAAAATAAATATACTTTTTTTATAAATAATGATTTTATTAAATAAGGCCCTCTTATATTGTCAAGAATTTTATCGTCAAAAATTTTCAAAAATTAACAAATTAATTACAAACAAAAATAAAGATAATTGTGATATTTAACAGTAAAATAGACCTTAAAAGATTTCGTTTTTGTGATTAATAATCATTTTAAAAGTGATTAGGAAGATAATGTTTAGTTTTCTTGTTATTTTCAATTTATTATTGATTCGAGTCCCATTAAAAACACAAACATTTAATAAAATGCAATGTCAGAGTTAAAAAAAATTTTTTTATTTATTTACAAATGTTCTATATGAAAGACAATTTTATTTTTGTGAGTAATTGAAATAAATATTTTATTTTCACTTAGTTTATTTCAATATCTCTATAAATAATTTACAAAAAATAAAATAAGTTAGGTGGACCGTATTTGGCTCAGGTATAATTTGTAAAAATATATGCAAAAATCGATAATATATTGAACTCGAGAGAATTTGTAGAAAATTCACTAAATCTAGATGACTATGCAAATCTCTCATTTGGCGGAGGGGGAGTCATCAAAATGAGAAATGAATATAGAAGACGGCCATCTGTAAGAGTATACGTGAAACTCATCACACACACAAGAAATGAATGAAGAAAACACAATGATCATCAAGCTTTAGCACTGTAGATAACTTATCGAACGACGGTTACTTGTGTGATGAACGTGATATCCAGTTTAATCATTAATTTAATCTAATGATTATCCAGTCAGACTCGGCTTCGCGTGATCTTACGTAATAAATCAGATTAAATAAATCCAGCACCGCTTGATTATTTTTATCAACTGAAGGAAGAGGTGGCTGAAGTCATCGCATACCGTTGGGAGATGGCAATGGCTTCGGAGATTGGCTAGAGTAGCTTCGGAAAGTTACTTCAGAAAGAGAGAGAAAGAAAGTGGCGACTTGGCGAGGCCAGGGGCCAGGTTACCGATCAGAACAATAATAAGCGCGCGGTACCCGCTAGGAGCGTGGGAAACGTCAAACGGCCGTGTTATTGTTCGCCTAATTGTGCAGCACGCGAGAGTTCCGGTTCGACGACGCGGGCTACCCAGTACGATTATGTAGTGCATCGAACATGAAGACGATAGAGGGAAAAGTAGTAATGCTTGGTTCGCAAGGTAAGCGAAAGGTTCATCGGTAAAACGCGGAGACTAAAACGAGCTGCCCAATTATCGTTATATAATGCCAACGAGGGGACACCTGACGCCGCGAATCGCGGACGGCGAGGACGCGTGACGCGATCGCATACCTCGGTCATCGCGTCATTGTTCCTGGTGCATCCATCCTTTGTTGTGTCGCGGAGAGGTTAGGTCTGTTGGTCTGTACGCGGTGGTTACCCACGAACCAGACTAGCATATCTTCTTCTTCTTCTTCCTTTGATTTGGCACCCGTTCCCAGTATAAGAAGACTAGCATATGAAATATGAATCTGTATCTCGCACGCTGCTTACGTGCGAGACTGGACTGTGTCGTAACGTCTGGCACGTACGCGATCGCGTTGCGTGATAATAAAATCCGTATGAAGTCGAAGAAAAAAATAAAATTTTAAAAACACAAATTAATACGCTCGTTTATCTAAACAATAGAATAAAAAAGAAAAGATAAGTCAAAGACGAGCTTTTCTAAGATGATAAGAATATATTTAACTAGAAATACTTAATATATAGGAACGTTTTGACTTAATTTATAAGTCATTATCAGTCTATTAAATCAAATTATAATTAATGACATGAATACAATGATAAAAATATAATAAAAAAATCACAAAAGTTAAAACATATGTCAGTATACAGTTGTACGTTGATATTGTCGTCGTTCCATAAATCCGTCCAATGTATATTGATCAAGTCCAAAAAAATTAGCGTTTAAAGGCGAGACAATAAAATTTTCTTCATATGAAATCCCTTTTAAAAAATTTAATCCTTGACTAATGAAATTAATTTTTTATGTATGTAAACATTTGTGTAAAAAAAAAAAAAAATATATATATATATACACGCGATTATCCTTGCAATTGCGGACATAACGATCGTAAAAAATTGCAAACATTTCGATCCGCTTTCTGGATTCTCCCCGGAGCGTTTGGTAGTTAGTTGCGATCGTTATCTCTAAGACTGTTACCGAAACAATTTCACGTTTGATATATGAGAATAGATAAATAATTACGTGCTGACAAACGCATTCCGCAGTTCCGGTTTTTGGCCGTTTCCTTACTATCGAGATTTTATCGTCAGAGATTTTATCGTCTTTAAAATTTTTTTTCTTTCTAAAGCTAAATATCTTCATTTGACGTGGCCTTAGTATTTATGCTCGCATCATGATACATTCTCGAATCTGGAGGTCAAAATCCGCGCGTGACACAGTTTTCGATACAACGCACGCAGAGATTACAGGAAAATAAAAACTGGTAAACAGCCTACATATAATATATATCTTCCTTACCCTCATTTTATAAATATATCGCATTCAGTCAACGACATATCGACCGCATTGATACAAAGTATAATTACGAAACTCTAACTGTGCGTTCAGATGAATTACACAAATGAATTTTTTTACTCTTGGGAAAAAAATCCAAAAAAAATCCGCGAAAAAATTGGAAAAAAAACCAGTTTCTTTCCAAGCCTTTAAAATTATACTCTTGAGAGAAGGAAAGAAGGGGCAGGGGAGAGCATTTCTTGTTATTTATCAAGTATATAATATAAACATGTTGAATAAATAGCATATTATAAGTGGATTAGAATTATAGTACACTTTTGAAATATACTGATAAAGTCGCATTGGAAGGAAAGTTCGAAGATTAAAAGTGATCGAAGTCGAAAATCCTAATATGAATGAATCGAGATAATAATTATTTTTTAAGTAATCTTAAAGTTGGTCAATGGTATCGTAGAGTTCACTGGTTGAAGCTTATAATTGCGATTCAGTACACGCGTACCGATTTGTCATCTGTCAATTAATTTTCGCAGCGCGGTAATCTTCAAACGGCTTTTGTCGCCTGATTAAATTTGTTTTTTAATTTTTACCACGCAAATATGTATGTACGTATAACAATAATTGTTAAATTAGTAGATACTACGTAATGAGTTAATTACGAACAAAAATTTTGACTATATTCAAAGCAAATACTGTGCTCGTATTTGATATTAATTATAATTATTTAATATTGATTTGCATATTATAATTATGAAAATTTTTATCTATCAGTAACATACTTTGAAATACTTATTTCTAATATTCTTAATTTAAATTTTTACTTATACGTACATTTTACGTGATTATTATAATTTTCGCAGATTCATTGCTTCAATCAAAATAAAAGATAACATGACTCACCGATACGATGCGCAGTAGCAGAGTTATGACTGCATCGCAGCTACATTGATCTGCAAAGAAAATTAAAAATATTATATATCCAAGTTACAACAGCATCCACAAACTAATTATACTTTGAAATATAATTATCGTAATAAATTTGCTTTACATTTTTTATTTGTTTTTTCCTCCAAACGGAGATACTTAAATAGTTATATTTCCCATTTATTTTGTAAATAATAAATAATAATATATGATTTTTCTTCGCATCATCTGATGTCTCCTTGGCCTTCTGCTCCTCCTTTCTCGTACTGCGTTTAATCATTCGTCACACTCACATAATATTCAGTCGAGGAAATAAAATTAAGTCCGACCACGCGACAGTTTGCAAAACACTCCTATTACTTCGTCGCGCATTTTATTAAATTTTGACGAGAAAAAGAGAGAGAGAAAATAACGCGAGAGAAGCATGATTATGCGAAATTATGATTCGTACGACAACGAATTGCAAATTGGCGCGAGTTGATTACGACTGTCGTCGATTCGAATCTCTGTTCTGTTAATGACCGATACTTTTGAAAACAACTTTGGTAATTTTATCCCAATAACTACGTAGCCGGTATGATACAAAAATATACAAATCCAGAAATATATATATTTAGGAGTATCCAAATTTATTAAAGAATTACTTGTAACACATATTTAAATTGTTCGTAAATTATCGTTAATCATTCGTATCTCCTCTGTTTCTGATAGATATGTCTGAGAAGTAATCGCATGAAATGTTCACTTCGGCAAATAGTCATTGCCTCATTTACAAATCGTTAATCGTAAGGATTAAGTAATAATAGTACGGTCGATCAGTCATTAATAATTTAAAAGACTCTATCACATGTCTTCTGACACTTGTCGCGATTGCGTTTCAGAGGATAATAGCAGTCTTCTCGCTTCGCGATTAACATGACCTTGTCTATATATACACACTTTGCCGTACAGCGCAAAAAACAGACGAACACCGAGCGTTATGTGCCAAAGAATTTGTCGTTATTAATTATCGAAATATCTAATACGAATAAATAAATATAATGCGTATCGAATCTTCTATTTCTTTCGTACACGTTAAAATAAAAAGAATATCTTAAAACAAAAAAAATTTTACTTAAAGTTCATTAAAAATAAAATATTCAATAAACAATACAAACGTACCACACCACAATTACGCAAATATTTTTCGCGTGATGGAATTATAATTTAAGATTATTGTTATTTAGAAAAAAAATATCCTAAAGTTAATTGTCAAAAATTAAAAGAAAATTATTTTTTTTACTTAAAGCTTTACAAACTTTATTTTTTGTTATATTTGTGATAAATGCTTTCAGCTTCAGAATATTTAATTATTATAGTCCAAAAAAAACAACTTTTTAAATTTTATTTCAATTAAAACTCTTATCAAAATTTAGAGTACAAAATTATCCCGCAGGTGTAATTGAGAGTAATAGATGTTTCACGAAATTTTTCAGATTTTTTGAATACTTTAAGATAGGAAAAATAGCGTTAACAAACAAATCGGACATAAAAAACTCATGTGTATAATGAGAAAGTATCAAAAAAGTAATCAGATGATTACGTTTAGACACGTGGATAGATATTCTTAATAAAAATAATCACGGAAAACAATCGCATTTTCTTTTAGAAATCGTCGCGAAATTTGTGTCTCGGGGGTATTTAATGCGACGATACGCGAAATACCTCGCGTCGCTTCCTGTCTGCTCGAACCTCACTTCATGAATAACAGAAAGGCAACCAAATGTAAACGGCGCGTTCTATCACATAAAAACAAATTGCTGAACTTTGTGATAATCAATCAATGCTATGCGTAAATAAAGTGGCGTAAAGCCTATTTTGGACAATCTACAAGTGTGTCAGAATTTGGAATAGAATTCTTTACTGGTAATTTTATGCTGTGCAGTACGAAATTAAAAAAGATAAGAAAATATGCAAATATATAAAACACATATTAAAATATATACATATATATGTATATAAAGTACACAATAAAAAAAATACATCAATATGCACGTATAAAATAATTAATATGGCGTATAAAATTATAAATAGAATTTTATCTTGAAATCTGACACTAATTATAAATCTTCTAAAATAATTATATTATTTATAAATAAAATGCATCTTATATTCTCACTATTACATTTTACATTAGTTTCGATGATTAAATTATCGTGCGTTTATTTGAAGAAATGTGATTATTTGATTGAAGATAAACAGTAATTAAATATAATTGTATGGATGCAATTGATTGTGAAAATTTATTTATTTAAATATAATATCGAATGAAGGCTCGATTCTACGTAATCTGATTATACGTAACCTGAAATACTCGCTATCAGATAAGAGGATCGATTTTTTTTGTATGTAGAACGATGTTCGATGAATGTTATCAAGTATCAACGCTAACATTAAACACCGTACACAAGTATTATTAGCGTACGAATCACGATCCCATTTTCAGGTGTTGGTAAAACGAGCTTGATCGGGCGTTACTTGGGAAATTTTGAACATGCAAGTCCTACGATAGGAGCATCTTTCTTCAACTGCAAGATCAATTTGGACGATGTGAAGATAAAATTGCAAGTAGGCTTTAAAAAATCATTTTTCTCTACGCTTTTGTATATTGATATTAATTAATGTAGCAATTAATTTAGATTTAATAGATTTAATATACCGCTTCGAAATGACTTAACAGACACGAGATGCCAACATTTCTCGTTCGCGTTATTTTTTAATTAACCTCCTGACCCGTTCATTCACCCACGTTTCGCGTCGGTTGTTTGATATTGTATCGTACCTTTGATGACGTAAAAAGTTCACGTTTTATCTAACAACAATGTTGAGCTTAACAATGTTTAAAAAAGAAATTGATATAAAGAATAAATCTCTTATGTAGGTATGGGACACGGCTGGCCAGGAGAGATTTCGCTCTATGGCACCGATGTACTACAGAAACGCCAACGCGGCTATGTTGGTGTTCGATCTTACGCAGTACAACACCTTCGCCGCGATCAAGGGTTGGGTGAAGGAGCTACAACAGAATGTGGAGGAGACGATGGTGCTAGCCTTGATTGGCAACAAGTCCGATCTGGTGCAACAGCGTCAAGTTGACGGTGAAGAAGGTCGGAGGTATGCCACAACAATTGGTGCTACATATCACGAGATTTCGGTGCTACATAACGAGGGAGTAGAGAGCGTTTTCTTGGCGATCGCCATGAGCCTACGAAGAATGGCGTCGGACAATATCGATTTGAACACTACTCTTAAAATTTCCGATTCTAACAACTTTCTTAGAAGCGATGATATGTTGCCTTCGCCCTCCGTCGAGGAGAGTCCGCAGAACACCAGTATTGCACATGGCATACACGAAAAACCATTTACCTGCTGCTAGTTTCTCAATTTTTTTTTTTAAAAAAGAGCGGCAATTAGATAATAGATCGCGCCTTACTTAGGAATTTGCGTTAACTATCAAAATGTTACTTGTCGGGTCGTCTTGCGGTTTTTGTTAATGTACCACAAATTTTTATTTCATGGCGCGCTTCCGTTTATGAAATGTATACAAAATATGTATGTATGAAACGTAGAGCAAACGAACATACGCTCTTCCAAGCAGCTTTCATATTAGTTCGATTAATCGAATCGAATTTATCACATAGTTTGCGTTAATTTATCAAGAGAATTAAGTCGACGATGGAAATCATATACGAATCAAATTTTCCATAAATGTATGATAAAAGTTAGCTAGATAGGCAAAAAAGATTATATTTTTTGCATATTTATATGTGTAGATCTCGTAGGAAACAAATAATGCAGTATGTCAATTTAAATGGAAGTGATTAGAGTTATGATGACAAGTCAGGAACTGTAGTATTCTTCAAGAAGCTTAACTGCAAAATGTTCAAAATCTTCTAATTTGATTAAGTTTCGATGTATTCTAATTCTAGTGCTTAACGTGGAATAACGCATACTGGAAATGCGTGACATTACATGTTGTGCAAAAATTGATTAATACAGCAATCATTTAGATCTTGCCATTAGAAAATTAATTTTCGCAGACAGCGAAATATATTTCAATACAGCTAATTATTTTATGATTAGCATTGTTTTTACTATTACTCAATTTTGATAATTTTATACAAAAAAAAATAACAGTATTTTACGTTAGTGCGTGAATTATTTATGAACGAAATAGAATAGATTTAGATGTTATTAATATTTCTTTCGAAGAGACTGCTAAACTTTAAGTTCAAACATTTTTCTCTTATGCGGATGACAAATTATTTTCGATTACCTCTGGGAAAAAATCCCAACTTAATTTTTTGCATATATTGTGATACGCACGTTCACGCGCTCCCCTTGTCTAATATTTCTGAAAGGTTTTACATCCAATAAAAATAAATATATTTGTAATAAAAAGTGCAATGCATTTATAAATAATATTCCTTTGAGCTCCTATTAATTACATGATCAGTGACAGATTCCAATGCGCAAAATATCCACTCTGATGATTATTTTATATTTCATTTATTAAATGTATAAGATAGAATTGGGACAAATTTATATATACAATTATACACACACACACACCACACACACACACACACACACATACATATATATATATATACATATATGTTTGTATGTATAAAATTTTAATATAGCTGAGGGACGCTTATTCGAGGTCCGAAAAGCTGCGCCTTCTCGGGAAATCTGCTCGTCTCGCTACGACAGAGTGATAATCACACAATGAGTCATTCTCACTCCAGGCCGAGCCTCACGGAGCGTGACGTCCCAGCTTTGTCTACGTGTAACTCATCCCATTTTCGTTATGTAAGCGTCCGTTTACTATGCATCTAGGCTCATTAGGACTACGCGGCGGCGTCTTCGAAACTTACGCGCAACGGCAAGATGCGCTCTTTGCTCAGGGTCGCCCACGCGTGCGGGAGTCAAGGAACCCGAAACTCGCGTTTTCACACTGGCGTAATTTGAACATACCGCGACTTCTACGTGTGTGCAAGAAAAAAAAGAGAGAGACCTTAGGCTCACGCAATGTGAAGGATTTGGAGGAAAAAAATACACGAGCTCCGATATAAAGAGCAAGAAATTGTAGAAAATGTAGAGTTGTGAGATCAACATAAAAACAATTGAAATTAATGTAAGATTATCAAATTGTATTATTGCAAATAATGAAAGAGTTATTAACTTGACTAAATTTTTCAACTCGATTAAATTTTTTCAGTTCAACTCTTTATGTATTTGACTTAAATACATAAAATATTTCAACTTCAGTTTAAGCATTTATATATTTAACTTAATTATATGTATTAATTTAAATATGTAAATGCTTGAACTGAAGAAATCAAGTTGAAAAATTTCAGTCACATTAACAACTTTTTTTCTTAGTGTAACTATACTTACGGTAACCATATTTTCTTCGAGAAAATAAAAGACAAATTTGAAATTTTTAAGGTTTTCTTCCTACATGTTTTCAAACCGGTTGACTAAACAACTAAATTTATCAATTGTTTCCGTAAAAATTTACTCACTAGTACGATATTAGAACGCTAATTAGAATTTCCTGTAAAATAAAGGACAAAATAAAATAAAGAACAAAATTGAATTTCGAGAAAGTATAAATAAATTTAAAAGACAGCTGTCCGAAATAAAGAACTGTCCTTTAGAATAAAAGACGTATGATCGCCATTACTAGGTAGCTGTATACTAAACGGTAAATTTGGCTGATCAATTATACTCTTTTCGAATAGATACATCATCATGCTGAATAGAGAACCGGAAAGATACGAGAGGATACGTGTACCGTTAGACTATAATTAGTTATCCGTTCGTTTCTGAAATGTAGTGTAACTCCGAGATAGACATAATAATCGTGAAGGAGTGATTACGCGGGGCTCTCGCACGAGTAAAAGCACTCGCAATTAGTCGAAAGCCACGCGGTGAGCAAACGATGATTTCTAATAGCCGGGGGATCGATTAGCATACCGCGCGAGCATAATCGAGTTTTATCGCCGTTTAGGGACAATAGGCTATAAAACAGTAAGTGCGAGATTGACTAACAGTAATCGCGTCGCGTCGTAACTGTAGCTCGATTTTACGCAAAGGGAACCGCAAAATGCGCACTGACGACTTTACACGCCCTTCTCGACACGCCTACGACGCAAGAAAATTATCCCCTTTAAGTACTTGACACGTGCGCGTTCAAGACAACTTGAGTTCCGAGGTTTGCCAAACAGGAAGAATTTCATCTCGTCATGCCGTTGCAACAGGTGCATTTTCACTTTCTTTCTGTTAACAATCGCGTTTCTTCGAGTGAGGTAATCGGAACCCTTCGGTAAATGAGATAGACCGCAAAAGATTTCTTAAAAATAAGATTAGCTATTATTATGAAATCAGTAAAGAAAAAAAGATTAAAAAAAACTTAACGTGATATTTAAAATAATTTTGGTATTAAAATGACACAATTTTTATGTATAATTCGTTTCTATATCAAATCTTCAAAAACGATAAGTATTCGTAATAATGAGATAAAAATATAAAGTCGCAAATATATATCAGTTTTTTTATTGACAAAGATGCACATGTCTCGATAAATATAATGAAGAATCGTAGCGCTAAAGTTTGTAAATTTGAACACATAAGATATCGTAAAAATTTTCGCGCAGGAACGCGCTAGAAGTACAGAATTCGATTTCGCAATACTACGAATATCGCGATCTACTCCGTTCGACGGCTTACACCAATTAAATGCAAGCGCGAAACCGCAGGAGCGAAGGAAAAGAGAAGAGAGAGAGAGAGAGATTCGCATGCGCGCGGATCCTCAAAGAAGCGAGTACGAGCTCCTTTGAGCGTGCAAGTGTCACGCAAAGGAGCGAGTAGGAGAAGACGAAGAGGAAGAGAAGAAGCGGCGTAAGCGGAGGAAGCAGAAGAGACGATCATAATGCCGGCTCTGTTGTATAAGACAATGATACAGTTACACGATGCTCTCAGTTGTGAGCCAATCGTAAGAGGCACGACACAAGGGGGTCCGTAAAACGCGAAAGTATAATGAACCGCGGCAAGGACGACACGCTAATTAGACGCCCGGCCCGGTTAATTAGAGGAACGAACGCTCGTTAATATTGCCGGAAGAAAGACCACAGAAGATAGACCGGTTCGCGCGGACCGGAGCGATCTTCACTTCGCCGCGGGATGTCGATCAAGTCAGTGATCCAGTGAACACGAATCTCTCATAGTGATCTACAAATCGATCTTCGCGTAAAAAGGCAGAAAGATTTTATTCCTCTATGACGAGGATTATTTTCGCGTTCGTATGACGTGTACACCGTGTACAACGCATCGCGATTTTTTTCTTGAAATACCGCTTGTAATGCCGTTGGGAAGGTTTCGTTGACAATTACCTTCCTCTAATCGCGACGATCGCTCATCACGTATGCGTATCTTCCCTCGAATGGACACTCTTTCAGGGACGTCTCGTGTGAATGAACCGTGATTCATAGATCGCGGATAGAATAGAACGTCAGATAACGGCTAGAAAGCAATAACTAAAGCGTTCACGTGTTGTGTACTAATGAGGCCTGGACGGGTAAGCCAGGATTAATTGAAACGTAAATACGCTTCCTCTCACGTTTTTATTGAGAATAAAGTAGGCGATCATGTCATAATAATGAGAATCATTTCTATGAAAACTGTGAAAACAGAAAGTTGCATACACCATGTGAAAGTGAAGTGAGTAGCCTTTAAAACATGAAGACTTTATTAACAGCAATGGAACATCGGCACGGATTTCTCGTTTTTATCATCTATCTCCTGCGATCCTGTCAAGTATCGCACTCGATTGGCCTCACGATTGATAATCAGCTTGTAATCGTCGCGAATGGTAAGTAACAATGACTGGTAACCAAACAATACTGAATACGACAATTAAATGTAATAATTACATCACGCAGATTGTTACACGAGAGTAGCCATCGGATCCAAACTGCCGGACACGGATATCTTTTCCAACGTCGCGGTCGCTAGCATTTCGGAATGCGAGGACGAGTGCTCGAAAAGGAGAAATTCCTGCAATGCTTTCGCTTTCGGGTACATATATAATGTCACACAAATGCAATAGAAAATTCTAATCACGCTATATTATATAAGAAAAAAAAAATAGAATTACAAGGAGCAAAATATGAAAAGTCTCGAGATTATATAATTTTTGTTTCCACATGAGATTGCATATGTAACTCTCCGAAATCGTCTTTGTGTATTGATTTAGGGTTGGCATCAAGGGTAACGGAACGTGTGCGTTGAGTGCGAACATGCCCAAGCCTGAAGAACTACAAAGTCACGCTGATTACGATGTCTACGTGAGGAGTCAACGTTCGCCACACTGCGAGCCAGATCGACTTTACAAGATGGGAACCGGTGGTATCGGACAAGAAAGAAGAAACGAAACGGTGCCGACCACGATATTCGGAAGCGGCCTTTTGGGCTCGACAATGCCAAGTATCCTGTCATCTCCAAGGTATGCGATTATCCGATTATTAATTTCAAACAGGGAACAATCCCGTCATTAGCACCTCCATTGTTTATTCTTATCTCAGCCCCCTTGTGAGATAGATACATTTGTGGCAGAAATAATGAAATGCTTATATTCTGTAAAGATACGCGTATTAATGTAAGTGTGCAAAGAGTTTTAATGTTTTATCTTCATTAACGTATGCTAGTAAGCTGTCAAAATACAAATCGACATTTTAAAAAAAGATTCTTTAAAATAAATGGCTCGATCGAATATTATTTTTAATCTCTATATTTCTTTATATTTATTTATTTTATATAAAATATAATTTGAAAAATGCAAAACTTTTATATTTTTTTCAAACTTGAAGACCCGTGGGTACTATGATGCCTAACGTCAATGGCCCTTCGTATCAACAAGGATATATACCTTCTTTCGACGACGAGCGCCGGATCAACGATATCGTTAGAAACAAAAATCCGATGTCACCCACCAGCAATCCTTTCGGAATTAACTACTCGAAAGTCGACTACAACGATCTATCATTATACTCGAACCGAAAGTCGACCTACGGTCAAAGAACGCATTCAGATCCGAAGTACAGTCGCCCTAATTTTGGCGGACCGTCCTTTCAAAATCCTTTCACCGGAATCAATCACTTGAGCTTTGAATCGAATTTAGACAACGATCTTCATTCGTACAAGGCTCTCACCGTTCATAACGGACTTTTCGATGTTTTCTCGAGACCCCTTTTCGTCTACGACGGAGCCTCCAAAAACAAATCTCCGACTGATTTCGGATTTTGGGACGATCACGATTCAACGAAACATCGCAACACGAATCACCTCGATAAGCATCGGCATCAAGAATTTCTCAATAATGTGTACAAAAGTTCAGGAATTATCACGAGACCGAAACAGAACGAGTTAATCGCTGGAAATTACGATTTCCGCAAAGTCTCTCATCCTACCATCAATTCTTATGGCTTCGAGACCAATGCAGCAAGAACCTCGAACGGAGGATTCAAGGATACTTCCGAGCTCTGGAATCCAGGACTATTGACGATGTTTCACAGTTTCGGCACAAGGATCCATGAAAAATCGAAACGTGAGTACTTGAATTCAATTTCGCTCGTGACCCGTCACCGTTTCTCTGCCAACATACAGTTTTCGTTGCACGCAAACCGCACGCGTAATGCGTGAGCTTTCTTCAGTGCAATTCTAGCACCTCGAGAAACGGAAACGCGAATCTCTGTCTTTAACGAGGCGTACACGAAAGACCGGAGACACAAATCTTCGGACACGTGTTGCTGCAGCTACGTCGCATATGTGAGGCGCAACCTCAATTTTTCCATGCAGCAATCACACGATTGCATTATATGCCCGCGCCGCGTTCCACAAGTTGATTATCACTCTCTTACGTAAAACGACATTGTTCCGTTACATTAATTTTTCAGACATGGAATTAATTTCATATAAAATTATAAATCATTTTACAACATCATGTACAAATTATCGTACATAATTTTTTTAGTATGAACTTTTACTACTTTGTAAACATGAAGGGAAAACATGCATATTTTTTAAAAATAGATTAAACATATTTTGTCGCGATTTTTGAAGGAGTCAGATGCATTTAGAAAGTGCTGCCGCACAGTGTTGTATATCGTTAATTTATTCTATGATCAACTGGTTTAACTCGGTGGCTGCAGCCAACTGCCAACATTTATCGAGCTGCGTTCATCTGCAAACTGCCGATTTACAAATGGCAACGGCATTGACACGGATTTTAAACTGTACGCGAATTAGCTCGTTACATTCCGTTGACTTCCGCCGTTAGCCGCTCTTATCGCACAGTTCACGCGCATCTTCTTGCCTATTGAGTTACTCAGCATAACCAGTATTGCACTTAAATAACTTAAAATTATCTAGATAAAGTTAAAATAAATTGTACGTACATGTATCTTAGATAAGAAAAAGCTTCATTTTATATAAAAAATAAAATTATAAATGGTTTTTTCTAGATAAGTTTTTTTTAGATAATATCGTTATTGAACAAAAAATTTTATGATATAAAAACAATATATTCATATTTTTATTTCTAAATATTTATTTTTTAAAAATAAAAGTTTTATAAATAATTTAATCTGACAAAAAATATTTCTCTTTACATTTGAATCAATACGCAAATAAAAATCAAAGTTAAAAAATGGAATACATAGCTCACATTATATGGCTAACAAAATTCTTTTTTAATGTTTTCGAATTTATAGTTTTGAAGCAATTTTTATATTGCACTACTACTGATCTATGCAATCTGGGTTGTGTTTCGATACACTGCAACTATTAAAAATTTATAGTTTACGTTACGTATATTAAAGATTTTTCAGTACTGGCAGTGAATTTCGAAACGCAACCTTGTTGTTATTATTTTAAAAAAGTTTCTTGTTAAGCTAAATGGTAACTTGAGGGTTGAGTCTAAGGACAATACTTCATTCTCGTTATGGTTCACATTATCTTAGATAATTTGTAAAAATAATATTTCTTTTATCTAAGACAAAGATAAAGATAAAATACATTCTAATAATCTATATAAAGATTTATCTATTTCTTTAGCTAAATAATTATCTAGATAATTTTATGTAGATAACGGCAAACACTAAACATATGTAACTAAATAATTCAATACATTTCCCGAATTTGTAAATAATAAAAGTGAAAATATAATATGTATTCAGTCGTATAATTACAAGAAATGTACGTCTCAGGATCATCTAGAAATCAACAATTTTCTTATGTGAAGTTTGTCGTCCGAGCAACGACCGGCTAAAGGAAACTCGATGACTTTTCGCGATTGTGCCACCGCAATACATGGCAAGTTGCACAAGGGAGAGATATAAACGCCGAGACACTACAGGACGCTCGGCTTCCGGTTCGCGTGATCTACGAGCATAAAACGCTTTTACTTTCGACAGCTAATCCCTTATTCCTGCCTGCGCTTCAGCATTAAATTGCGCGTAGCCTGTCCACTGTTTTGATCAGGAATTGTTGCAATCGATTGGGCACGCCGGTTGTGACATGATTTATAAAATTTCGTCACGAATCCCTTCTCGAGCAACCTCGAAATTTGAATTTTAACAGTCGGCGCACGAGGGTCGTAATAATTAAGCCTAGCTGATTCTAACTCAAATCGCGGAAGTATGACTTTACTAAAGTTATGGTGCTACCATTAAGAGCCAGGCTGGCTGAAATAATTGAGGTAATTGTGACCCTGACGAATATCTCGAAGGACACGCGATGGCATATCCCTTCTAAAATGATGTCACTCCTCTCTGCTGTTCCTTGGCACAAAAGTTCTTTTTAACGACGGAAAAATGCAAATGGTTCCGGCAGTTGGTTTCTAGGTAGAGATCTTACGGCGAATAAGTAATAATCTCTTATATATCTCGGTCAAAAAATATAAAAAATATAAAAAATTAGTAGAAAAGAATTATTAAACGAGCTGAATGAGAGATGTAACAATTTCTTTGCCAAAATATTGCATATAATGATTAAAATTGGAGAAAATAACGCTAATCTCGAGTAAGTAAATTAAAAATAACGTTATAAAGATCAACTTGCACAGTCACGTCTCTCAATTAAAGGTATACATCCTGCAATTACTCAAAACGAGAAGGCACACGTAAATCAATTCTACATAATTGCATAAAATACCGAATGACGACGCTCGGCAAAAGAATGAAACGCGTGTCCGTGAGCAAAGGAAAATAATAGTAAGTGGAATCATTAATGATCATGTAACGCTGACGACCCCTCCCCCAACGTGTGAGCAGTTCCTCCCACTATCCTCGCCGAAACGTTCACTTTTCTATAAAACGACGCGGGCCCGTAATTTCTCCGTTACTTTTTGCGTGATTTTCAGTTCGCGCCTTTTTTCGCGCGAAGGTGTCGAAGTGTGTGACAAGTCGGGGTGATTTGAATGTGAAAATTCTCTTGGGAGAGACGCGCACACACCAAAATGGCTACGTCTCTCTGCAGTTCGCGATATATCGCGAGACTAAATCGCGGCTCGAAAGAAAACTCGGTATGCTGAGGCAAGAATCGTCTTGCATACATTCGCGTCGTCGTCTCTCTCTCTCTATCGCGATCTCGATTCGGATGGTACGTTCACTCCGGTAAACTGAATCGTCGATCGAACGTGGGAATCATGTCGATACGTCGACGATGGTTGTGGACCTTTGTGCTAGCCATGATTGCTCGACGGGCCACTTCGAGCTCGATAGTTATAGTGGAGGACGAGTGTTCGCGTAAGTCACGCGAAAAAAAAAAAATTAAAAATGACTGTAAAAAGTGAAAAGTTGAAATCTCTTTCTTTTCTTGCTGCAGCGTGCTACAGAAGACTGCTGTCTGGCAAGAAGAGCTTGGATCTGCACGTCAGACGTGCCATCGAATGCGAAAGGGTCGAGGACTGCCATCGCGCTTGCGACTACGAGAAGCTTTTCACGTGTGAGGGCTTCAATTATAGGTAATCTCTTAAGTATTTTATCTAACGAAACATTTAGAAAGTCAGATTTATATCGCTCATTTCTTACCCAGCAAACGAAAATAAATTTAAATGAATTGAAAATTGCAGTTTGGTTTAATTTATCCGAGTTCGCGCTTTAGAGCACCGGAATACTTTTCAAATAGATTCAAATGAATTGAAATACGAAATGAATAGCATTTCATTATTTTGAATTCGGATAGATACATGTCCCATTATATTATTTTTGAAATCAAATTAATTGAAATATGAAATAAGCTATTCGTCATGTTGAATTCGGATGTATTTATATCTACATTATATTATTTTTGGATTCAAATGGATTCGAAAAATCTGAAATGCGAATTCGAAAATATCGAAATGAATTCATTTCTAACCATTTCAATTCATTTTCGTTTGCTGTGTAACACAACAACATAATTGAAATATACAGTTTTCCAATTTGTATATTTTGAATCATTAAAAGAGTGATGCCAAGGTTAGCTCCTTTATTTTTGTCCTTGAAAGTGAACTCGGTGTTTGGATGGATCGATAGAGTTTTTCACGTTGATTCCGAATATGTAGGTCTCTAGTTGATGCGATTTGCCGTCGTTCCAGAGAAAATGGGCGTCAAAAAATGAGATCTCACGGAATTGAAACTTTTTGAGCCCCATTTTCTCTGGAACAGCAAATCGCATCAACTAGAGATCTACATATTAGGAATCAGCGTGAAAAACTCTATCGATTTATCAAAAGATCGGGTTTATTTTCGAGGGTGAAAATAAGAGGACTAATTGCCTATAGAAACTTGGCATCACTCTTTTATATCATTTTTAAATGTGATTTTGATATAACGATTTGTTGTACTGAGAAATAAATGTATCATTAACTTTTTATTCAGTGTATTAAATTCTCAGCAGAATTCTCTTTTTTTGCGGACAATTTGGAAATAACAATTTTTTAGTTAAATTATACTATTGTAGCAAATGAGCGATATAATTGTTAGACTGTTTTTAAAAAAATCCATTGCATTGAGATTTATTCCATGATGCAAACAGTTATGCTTCGATGACAAAACTTCCTCGATAAATTCATTGATTCTAGATATCTCTTTTAATCGGATATTTATATTTTAACTTTTAATCGGATATTTATGTATTTCAGTAAAGTCCTCGCAACATAGCCAAAAAATAATTCGCGTAACAGTTAAATGCGATTATTCACGCTTGGAATCATTTCAATGATTTTACGCGTTTCTATACACATGCGTATATATGTAGGGTACCTATTATCAGATGCACACGCAAAATACAGTATGTACATATGCATGACCCACCGTACGATTGCATCACGGACAATTTGATCGCACCACAATCTGTGACACGCTTCTCCGCCGAGGAGAACTATCACGCACGCGCGCCGGGAAAGCTACCGCTGTTTTTCAACATTCAATTAATATACTCCAAAAGAAAAATCGCTAAAATCATTAATAACAAATAATTCACATTGATGACTAATTTGCTCATCATTGAGTAATTACGCGTTTTTTTTTTTTTTTTTTAAAAAGACGCAATGGCCATGGAGCGAGAGGAATGTGCGAATTGACGTCGGTGCCTTATTCTCGTATGGATTTCCATCGGGACTTCGTATCGGATCCTCAATGTGATTATTACGAGAAGGATCCGAATTGTGTGATAAATACGCCTGCGATGCGACCAACCTGGTGGAACCAACAGTCCAGACCTGATCAATCCTATGGTCCACCTTACTCTCCCAATGAAAGACCAGATACAAGGTACAATGATTAATAATTTCCCTATGAATGATACTTTAAAAAAACACTATACCTATATTAACACTATATATTAAGATTAAGTTAATATTTTTTAACTAAATTAAGTTAAAATTAATGGCTTACAAAATCAATTTAGTTATCTTAAAAATTACAGGAACAAAAAACTAATTCAGTTAAAAGTTGTGTTAAGATTAACCCAGATTAAATTTAAACTTTAAAAAGCATTATTTATATTGAATTAAAAACGTCGTAATTTTTAAAATTAGTTATTCTAAATAACAAAATAATTAAAATATGAATCATCAAATAGATTTTATATTTTATTCATAAATTAAATTTATATGAAATAAAAAAAATATTGTTTTTATGTGGAAATGTATGTTTTCTTTTATATAGATAAAATTTTAATTTAGGACAAGAAGTTAAGTTAAAATTTAAGTGTTTCAAAAATAACTATTTACAGTTAAAAATTAACTCATATAAAATTAATTAAGTTAAATTAAAAATTATTAACCTTTTATTATTTTACTCTTAATTTTTTAACTAATCACCCAACCTTGTATATTATATTGTCGATCGGTACAAGAACAGAACATTTTGCGGAAATATAAAAATTTAGCTATATATAAATGTGAAAATAATTTTATTGAACCATTAAAATAATTATGAAGGACGATATTATGATGAGCAATGGTGCAAAAAGTTTTGACATTGTAGCAAACAATTTGGACGTCCTATATAATTATTTTAATGGTCTAACAAAATTATTTTTAGATCGGTATACAGCTAATTCTTTAGTACTTTAGCAAAAAAAATTCTTTCTATGTATAATCATTGAGAAAAATAATTATTGTTATTCATAAATTTATTTTTACGATAAAACGATAATTCACAACAAAGATGAAGGACTCGTTTCTTGGAAACAATTCAACAAATTGCTTTCGTTTAACTAATCGCTCAAGCGTGAATTTAATGAGTTTCCTTCCTTTTCTTTTGTAACTCATCGTTATGACCAAATAGGTTTCGCTTCTAATCTATATAAATTTGACACAAGACCCTACGCTCCGGATCGACGACCATTGAACGGAACGCCACGGCCTTTGGATTACGATCGACGGCCCTTGAAGGAAATTCCGCGACCATTCGATTTCGATCGACGTCCTTCGAACGAAATCCCGCGGCCTTTGGATTACGCTCCTAGACCCGCGGAACATGATCGGCGACCACCAGGTGTTTATGGATATCCTCAGCGTGGATTGTATGACGATACGTATGATCGAAAGGATTATCCTGATTCAATACGGGGTGGATATCCGGCGACGAAACCAGAAGATCGATTCGCCTATGGTGGCCGATTTCTGCCTAGACGACCAATGGACGATGATTTTTATAACCGAAACTCATGGGCGCGATATCCAAATAGAAGGATCGATTATGACATAGGTAATATCTTTAAACTTATAACTGTTCTGCTTGAATTTCGTATACTATCATATCGTCGTTTGAGTTAACATAAACAAAAAGCTTTAAAAAATAAAAAATTTCATAAAAAAACTACATAGATCTTAAATTAACAGACAAAGTATCGTCAAATATCAAAGAAAAAGTTTCAAAATTAAAATATTTGTAGAAATAAAATATTGTGTATAAGCAAGAAAATAAAATACACTTTGGATCAAATAGTTCCGAAAACAAAACAGCAGTGTTAAACACACGGCGATGCATCACTTTCTTTGCAAAGAATTCTTAATGTAACGCCAGATTCAGATCAAGTAAACACGAACAAATACGAACGAATGATTTCGATAAATGCTTGCGGTGCACGCGGTTAAAAAAATTGTTCATTAATATTTGTTCGCATTCGCTTACTTAAACCAGATTCTGATTATTTATCTATACATATACGTTTTTTGTCGCAGGCACAAACGAAATTGGCTCCTATTTACCGGACCATCGAAAAGATCCAACTCGCGACTGGGGCTCTTACAGCACCGTTTACGGTGGTTCTTACGGCTACGATACGAATTATGTAGGAAAGTTTGATGTACCGAAGTACTATCCGAAATCGCATACTAAACCGCTGCGTCCTTACGAAAATGATCAATTCTACGGCGAATTTTATAATTACGGCGGCGCATTCGGATACGGCGACAATTATATACCAGCTAATCAAGATTCGCTTTACGGCGGAACCGGAAGAACCGAGGAATGCTCCGTTCGAGCTGGTGCGGGATTCAGGCTCAGCAGAGGAGTCGTTCGGAAGACATACCTGACGCCAAATCTGGATCAATGCGAGAGCCTGTGCATTAACGAGAAGAGCTATGTCTGCATGAGTTTTAGCTACAGGTACATTTTATTAATAATTCGTAAGTAGAAATTGTAATACGATTGTCTTCAGTAATATGATATAATAAAATTTAACATCGATTTAATTTAGTGTAACACTTAATTGTTGATTATATAATTGGACAGATACAACGTAGCACCCACAGATCCTACGGACAATTGTCTTCTTAGCGACGTTTCGTACAAAGATCTCAACTTTTACATTGACCTCGAGCCAGATCGTGATTACGATATTTACGCCATGATCACCAACTCGAGAACATGCGGAACGAAGAGAGAACCGAGCTCACATCCTCCAGATGGTATATGATGTCATTGAAATAATTTTACTGTGAATTACTCTTTTAACATAAATGCATTTAATCAAAATAATTTTTGATATACTATTCCATATTTTCTAAACTTTACTTAGAGGCTAAATAAAATTATCTTTCAAATAATGCAACTTATTGTCCCGAGCATTGCATTACTGACCCGATTGCGTTACCATACGTTATGCGTTCCGCTTTATGTTTCCGGTAACAACTAAAACCGACAAACTACAATGAATTGCCTGTCTCTTTCTCTCTCTCTCTCCTAGTTTTATAGGATTCGCAAGAATAATGAAAACATTTTCTTTATGAAATTTTTCTAGAGTGTTTTTGGAGAGTCAGAAGTGGATTCGGAATGCCCACGGATGTCGTTAGAAAATCGCTAACAGTCGACAATCTAGGCGAGTGTCAGGCAGAATGCATGACAACGCAAGACTTTATGTGCAGAAGTTTCGCGTTCAAGTGAGTCTTTCGTGTCAAAGTCGACAGTAAACTAAAATAAGTTTTTTAAATAAAGTATCGGCTTACATATTACAAAATATTTTAGATACGGGTTGGAACAAGACCGATCAGATCAAACTAACTGCTATCTAAGCGATTGGCCGTCGCAAGATATCAATCCTACCCATATGCCGGACATGGACGGCGCAGAGTTATACGAAAGAGGCAGCTTTGGCAGAGGATGCGAACCTTACGCTGTACCGTTTTTCAATATGGGACAATTCAATGGCAAGCAAGGAAACGAAGGTAAGACATATCGATCACATGCATGTTGATTACGTCAAATATTTATTGTCATTCTATAATTGTAGTCAAATAAATTTTATCGTTAATAAATCATTTTGCAGTATGCTATTCTGGATATACTAAGCCGTGTAAGTTAACACCTTATGCTGTTCTCTTGGCAACGTATGTAAATTCGGAACAGGATTGTCGGCAAAAGTGCTCCAGAATGAGAGAAGCCGATTCCAATCCTTGTATGTCCTATAGTTACAAGTAAGCAAATGCTAAGAAAATTCTTAAATGTTTTAAATTTAATATTACATAACAAAACGTACATGTTCATAATAACAATTATATTATAATATACAATTCTATATAATGTACAATTATAAATCAAAATTTATTTTTAGCCGTGATTTAAGCAAAATCAATAACAAAACAAAATTAAATATCGTTTATTATTTTAAATAAAATTAATTGATTGTAAAATGAACCAAAAACGGGCATAAAATTACAAGATGTTATTTAACCAAATTAAATATGTCAACTTGAAATAACATGTGTAGCGAAACAAGTTTCGACTTTATACTTGGTCTTTTTCAGTCGCAATTGTATAAATATTTAACGCAGAAACAAATATAATAAAATAAAGAACGAAGTCAATTAATACCAGATTAACAAACATAATAATATACTCAAATGAAATTAATGAAGTTTTACTTGATGAATTATTTATAAATTATATCAGAGTATGATCTATTATAAATTAATTTAGTTAGTGATATATTGTTCTTTTATTTTTAATATAATAGTTTATTTTTGATAATTATAGTTGATAATGATTCACAGTATGAATCATTAATTAGTATATTATGTTTGTTAGTTCCAATAATAAATTAACTTCGTTTTTATTTTATTATATTTGTTTCTGCATTAAATATTTATACAATTGTAATTGAAGAAGACTAAATAAAGTCGAAACTTGTCTCGCTACACGTATGTTATTCCGAATTGACGTATTAAATTTGATTAACTGTGATCTTGTAATTTTGTGCTTGTTTTTCGCCTACCTTATAGCTGTTGAATAATAAAATGATTTCTTTATTCTTTTATAATAAAAATAATATTAATTATTTTTAATAATATTAATTGCCTTTAAGTCTTATTAATACATTAATAAGTTAATATTGTTTGCTCTCCAGGCTCACTACGCATGGCACAGAAGAAAATTGTTTGCTCAGTGATGTACCTATAAGGGACTTACGACCGGGTCTGGATTATACATATGACGACAATCACGTTCTTTACGCATGGAAAGACCTGGATCCTCATTGTATGGCTCCAGGTTATTTGCACGACGACGATCGCGGATTTGGACCATACCCGTTAAAGCCACAACTTCCGGATCATTCGCGGCCCGATTTTCCCGGCAGATATCCGGGTACGAGACCCGACGATATTTATATTGATCCAAGACCTTTCTTTACGAAACCGGGTGGATATGGCATGAGACCATTTGATCCTGATAGACCTGATCCTAGCAAACCATATCCTCCTGGTACTTATGGATTTGGCAGTTATGGTGGAGACGGTGGATTCGGATCTTTTTACCGTAAGTGGATCTGACACTTATGAACTTTTTATTCGTAAAATTTTACCAAAGTTGGATCTAATTAATTTTTTTCTAAATCAGCGGATGAATACTCGACCTTCAGTTACTACACGGTAAATGGTTATCCGTGCAAGAAAGGTACGAAATGCGAAAAAAATAAAATCGCTGGATTTTGGGGTTGTGAGACCGAAGGAGGCGGATTCGACAGTTGGGACTATTGTTGCGCGCCGACTCATCATTGCGGCTTTTCGGAAGGATATCATTATCCATGGTATATTATTACAATGTAACGATATATCACAGCGCTAGAAATGCAAACTATTTGAATGCGAATCGAATTGAATATGAAGGTAGTTCAGATTTGAATCCAAATTATTCGAAAATTTCGAATCTAAGGGATTTAAGTATGAATCATATATATTGACAATTTTAAAATTATATCATATAATCTACTTTTTATACAATATAGAAATCTTTTGTTACAATTATATATTAATATTTAACTTAAAGCACACACAATAATTATGTTAATTAAAAGTCATGTTTCAACGATTCGATTCGATTAAATTCGAATTCGAACAAAGAAATGAAATTCGATTCGATATCATAAAGTTCTGATCCATTATATATGTACACACTGGGACAGGAAGTCTAGCCATCTGAATTTGCACAGGTATCGAGGCAAGTTCAAGATGCGCGCTTCTTTCTAAATATTCGTGCATTATACGACCAATGGTTATTCGAAAAACGGTAACGTAAACTTAA
>QKQZ01049350.1:0-15871 GCA_003595255.1 Solenopsis fugax
AATCAAAACGTAACACAAGAAAATTTTAACATATGGACCCATATGTACGCACAATTTTTTACTGTGTAAAGACAAGCGCGCGCAATCCAAGCGTACGAAGTATACATTTATATAAAAAAAAATTCTGAAAGTAATTCAACGAATGCAACATTGCGAGCCCGAGAAAAGTTATGTAACGAGCGCTAAATCCACATAGCCATTACGCAGGATGCGCAATACTTTATGTAGAAAAACACGATGCTTTATTACTACGCATCTAATCGCATCACGTTCGGTCACATCTTTCATTCCCTTTCATTTATGAAAGCGAGTAACGTTAGATTTCATTTGAACGTTACTCGCTTAAAATACTGGATCCGCCGTTGCTCTTGTCGTTATCTATCAGCAATTTTTGCAATGGACTTAGACCAAGGATCTCGAAAGGGATATCCGTTAATGCGATTATTTTGTAACAATCGACAATCTTCAAGGATATTGGCTAATTTATTTACGTAGCAATCCGCGTAGCAGATTGCACGATTACTATTTGCAATGCCGCGTTCGTTGTTTAACAATACAATAGGAGCTATTCGGGAGATCCCCGAGAGCGGCGCGATCGCGTGAGCTTGATTCGCTCGTAAATCGAAGCCGAGGAGATCCGTGATCGAGGTAACCGCTCCGCGATTTCGATCTCGACGCTCGAGCGATTTCGATGGTGGCGAATCAAGCGTCGGCAGGAAGGAAGCTGCCAATTTGCACCGCGCACGCCACGTCAGGACACGGATAACGGGGATGTCCTTCGGCTCCTCCTACTTCACGCTCCTTCGAGCAACGATGATTGGCCTGAGCGCGCAGGCTCCCCTCGCAGGTAAGAATTGCAACTGCACTCGTCGATGCGAATCCGAAGTCGGCCGATTCTCTGAATTTCTGCACGCTACACGGATAAACTACGAAAAGAAAAAGTTCATTAGAAACTACATTTCAATATTAGAAACTTGAATATAGATAAGAAATAATTATTATATTACTAATCTTAATTTTCCATTTGTTAGATTTGGTTTTTATTTAATAACGGAACTTGTTGAATTAATTTTTTTGCTTATTTTACGTTTATTGCATTCGGTTTGTATAAATGTCTAACATATATTTTGACTTTCGAAAACGCGGAATATAGTTTCCGAGTTTTATTTAGCCGGACGCAAAACAGACGAATTTATATCCGCAAACAACATTCGCGTAAGGTCATTCCGATATGCAGATTGATTTCGAAGAGTAACGCGAGAGTAGTAGAGATAAACCACGAGTGCTTGATTATATTTGTGGAGCGTACAGTGTCCTGTTAGGGGTTGCCGGTGCGCCTTGTGGAAAATAAGCTGTCACATATCGTCACTAAACGCGAGAGGGGGAGCGGATAGGATAGAAATAAAGGGGAATAGTATATTAGACTTTAGTTATTCCCCATATCGAAACATTACTTCCCCACGATATCCTCCGTATTATCCGCGGCCGTCGTGTGCACTTAGGGGAGAGCGGCAGCACATGTATATGTATATTTAAAGCGTCGCTCATTTTTCATTGTCTCGTCCTGTGTGTGCTCGTACATTATCCTTCACCTCAATTTTTGGGACTATTGACTTTTTTTAGTCACCGCTTTCCTATCTTATGTAGTCACATGTAGACTACAACAGCAATATTTAAATGTACACTGTTTGAATACTTGTATACAACATGGCATTCTCTCCCTCTCTTGATCATATAGCGATACCCCTGAGCTTAAATAAGTTAGGATCAAAAGGTGTATATATATTGATCCCGTTAGACTACACACAATTTCGATCGTACTTAAAAATTTCGCGTATTATTCTACTTAATACTAACATCGTATAAATATAAATATAAATTAAATTAAATTAAATAATAAATAAAAATAAATTTAATTTAAAATTAAATTTAAAAAATTAAAAAAGAAATAAGGGAGGTTTCTTCATTATGGCTGTAGTGCAACATTGATATTCTATTAACCCTAAAGTTATTATTATGAGTATTTTGTATCCGATCGATTTCTATTATGAAAGTTTCTCGAAATTTCAAAGACTCTCTTACTCTTCTCAAAAATCTTATCTTATCCCCGTCTAAAAAAGTTTCTATGGGGTGATCAAAGTCGTTAATTTCTCCATGAATAGCATTCAACAGTATTCAACATGTCCTTTTGGTGAAAGACTTTGTGAAAATTATTCTATAAATATTATATTTTCTAAGTTAATGTGTGAATGTCTGTTTTTATTTAAAAATTATTTTTCTAAATACAAAATTGGTTTTTAAAAAAATGACTTAGAGAGCAGAATTGAGACGTCGAATCTCATTATGTGCGAACAAGATAATGTTGAGTTTCTTATGGAAGACATTATTTTTGCACCAAAATATTAAAAAATGCTTATTTTATTGCGATTGATTTTTCCTCTATTTATTCTTTATTGAAAGTCACTCATTTTCATGTATTCAAATAATTATACTTTTTGAAGATTTTAGAGTTTCTGTATTTTTTTCAAAGCTTTATACTGAAAAACTCTAGAGACTTTATTATATGTATTTCTTATAAAAAGTAACAATATTTTAAGTCAAATAACTCTTCACCTAATTTGTGATTCATAATTAAATTATACTACTTACGTTTTATTTTTTTCCAAAGTAAAGTTGTTCGAGAAATTTGAAAGTATATGTTCATTTTTAGAGATTCTTTGAAATAGATGAAAAGTGATCAGACGCGACATATCTATAATCGTACTAAGAAGATATTTTACATTGTATTCTTTAAGAATTAATTAGCCGAATTATAGAATTGCGAAACTATCGGGATTGTGCAAGAATCGGAAAGAAAATCTTCCGCGACGGGACCCTTCGCGGAAGAGCGATGTCCAGCCGCGGCGGACTTTCCGTTCGTTACACTTGGAAGGGCGCAAACTATATCAGGAAACGCGGCAATTGTCCTGTCGTGAGGAGAAGAGCTGTTCGGCCAAGGCGCGCAACACTCGACACGCAACTAACAGGAACCCGATAATTCGTGCGATCCGCCACGATCGGCTCGTGAAATCACCTGGAATCACTTTCGCGCGAGCCTCTCTTGCGAAGTCAGTCCGTCAAACGAAAACGTTGTTAACCGTCAATCCCATCGCTTTATACATATAAAAAAGACATATAAAATATATATACATTTCGAAGGATTTTTGAAAAATTTTCATACGAGTGTTAATTTTTAATATCATCGAATGATTATTTACATTCGATAAATTATCGAAGCGTTTATCTCGTAATTCTGAAATGAATAAGCTTCTTCATTTGGGAACAAACGGTTCATAGTCCTCTGCCTTTTGAGTAGGGATCTGAGAAGATCTTTCCTTCTTTTTACATCTGAAGTATTCTCGGACACATCCAACCTTTCCGCGAAGTTGAGTAACTTCCATCTGCCGTGCTTGAAAATACTTATGAAGAAACCGCCTTGATTCCTAACAACTGGAGCGTGGATGCTCGCTGATTGTTTGTCGCGGGCGACACACGCGATGCGGAATCCTGTTATCCGGCCGGCTGATTTTCAACCGGGGCGAGAGGAGCATCCTCGCCCTGCTCTCGCGTCTCAGCAGCTACACACGGAGTTTAATTAAGCGTTGTACCTGAAGTGAAATGCACGGAGAAACAACAACGGCGGTTATCTAAAGCCCAGCACGTAAATTACAGGTAAAGGCACAAGACGTTCAAGAGAGAGAGAGAGAGAGAGAGACAGAAGATTCTAGTTCACGCTCGCTGCCAGTAATTAACTCGGAGGGACGTTACAGTTCCTTCCGCCAAACGCGTCCATTTGCTCGTCCTTTTACTACAGAATTGTTTAACTGACGCCGCCCGCCCATGTTTCACCATATCGATCGCACCTTTGCATTACCATTACGTTCTTTCATCTCGCAAATTTTTAGAACTTTGAGATCTTCGAAAGAAATTGGAAATCTTAGATTTGGAAATCTTAGGACAGATTGAAAAGTTCGAAAAGAGAACTCTGAAATATTTAAAGTTAAAATAATTGAAAATGACACGCTTATAATTTTTATTACGATATATCAGATACTAAAGCAGCATTTAAGAAATGGAGCAGTATTTAAATAATAAAGATTACAAGTAATTATGTAAAGTGTATGGAGCACGCTTCTGCGATAGGACCTTTCCTGTACGAGAGCAAAACTGCTTTTATTAAAGAATTATGCCAACTGACTGTCAGCTGTCTCTCTGCGACACATATACGCGCTTCTGTTGAGTGCGTTGGCAGCAGAGTGACAATCCGGTATCGCCGAAGGAGAAATTACCGTCGAACAGGTGCGCGAGAGCGCAAAAAATGAAGCGTGCAAGTGCGGTTCCGCGGAACCGGAGCCTATTCCGGAGTCCCAACATCATTCGGTCGACACGCGAAACCAACTTAAATACAGATGTATCCAGTTCCTTTCGGGTTGTGTCAAACCCTAATTTCGCGTCCATCTTTTTGCGAGGATCACTTCCAATTAGTAAGGGTACAGGTACTTTTATTTCTCGGTATCAAGTAGATATATATTAAGCGCATAATGTTGTTTTCAAGAAATATCAAAAGGGGTATTCTACACTGTGAAAAATGATTTTATTATATCAACAAGACCTATATGATTGAGTGCGTTTTAGTAAAACCAAGCAGAAAAAAATTGAATTTCTGGTTATTATAATAGGAATCAAGATATTATAATCAGAACGTTTGATAAACTTGACTATAATCTGATGATTTCTACAAAATTTCTGATTCGTCCGTTTTTGAACAGACGTACTGGTTGATTCTACCAGATTTCTAAATTCAACAAGACTTTTTTCAGTGTATAAAGATAAACCACACCAAAAATTGTATTCTTGAAACAAGAGAACTTTGCAAGCTCTCTTAACAAATATTCTCAATAGATGAAAATTTTTTTATTCTTTTTCTCTAAAACAACCTTTGAAACTTAGAATATTATATATTCTTTCTAACAAACTGCTACATAATGGCATTCTATTCAGATCATGTTTCAATTGGTGTTTGCAACAATAGTCATTATGATGTAACATAGCCAGTGCAGTAGTGTTTGGTGCTCAAAGTCTTAACTAATGAATGAGATAATAAAAAAGATTGAAGAGCTAACTTAATAACAGTGCTTTTTTTTAAAGATCAGTATTCATAATTTTTATTATTTTGTTTTTAAATTTAACCTTCATGATCGGTGGAAAATAGCGCGTGTTCTAATAGAGTTAAGTATTTTAAAATTACATTTTCTTTCATATTTGGAAAATCAATCCTAAAATAAATCCTATAAAATCTCATCTTATTTACATATAAATCTTTAAGAATATCTGCTACTAATCTATTCTTTAGAAGAATTCCTTTTGAAGTTAGGAGAATCCTTAAGTTGAAAAAACCATTTTTTTCAACAATAGACAATAATAGAAATGTTTAATACATATACATTGCAAAAGAAGATTTTTAAATTTAAGTAAATTTATTTATTTTAATATAATTTCCTTGATTTAAATAGATATTAGCTAGTATAAAATAATTTATTTTTGAGCTTAAGAAATATTTTTTTAATTCAAGGAAATAATGTTAAAATAAATATATTTACTTGAACATAAACTTTTTTTTCAGTGAACGTCGTTATAAAACTGTGGCTATTTTTTTAGCTAAAAACTCTTTTAACTTAGAATTTAATTTCCCTTAGAATTATTGATCGAGTATCATCTTTTTTAATCTTCGTCGATTTTCAGCATTAAATATTTCGCGATTAGGATAAAAGTTATGTTAAAATTCGAAATTAAACACGAGCTTAGGTACATCGCGGATACGTTGAGGATGCATTCTCATTGCGCGCGCACACGCGTTCACGAACGAGTCCCGCGGCTGTGTATCGTCGATTGAGGGTATACGTAACCGTTGTTCCGCTATCGAAGAGAATCAACGCGCATCACGCAACGCTAATTTGTCTTCGATTGCCCGGCCAACGCCGGACCCCGTGGCGTGGGAGATTCTGTTTGTCCCTCGCTCCCACCCCACGTCACCTCCGTTGTCATCTTCGGAAAGAGCGAACATTTTTACGGATTATCTCGTAACCGGTTTTTCAGTTGAAGTTTCTTGCACCACGTGCGTCATTGGATAATCGCGGACGAACAAATTGCAGTTCGAGAAAGACTGAGAGAAAGTCAAAAGAATTTTGCAAGTAGTTTCATTACTTCCTGTCACTTCGTTCTTACGGCATCAACAAAATCGTGGCACGAGAGATTACCAACTCAATATCTCAACGCTAAATCCTGACGCGGTTTTGCATTAGGGATACCGGATCCATCCAAGAGTCTCTCTTACTCGCTCCCGCGTTCTTCCGTAAGAGGACCGGCGCGGCGTTTCCTTTTCCCTCGATATTCTCGCGTTGCCCCTTCGGGGCCCTCTCATCCCTTCTCGTCTCTGCCGCCGCCCGTAAAGAGAAAGTGCGAGGCCGGCGAGGCCCCGATGCGAACACGATGTCGGCGCGGAATATCGCGGGTCATCATACCGGGGCCCGCTTCGCAATGATACCGCGCGTCATAAATAACTTTGTTTCAATGTTAATCTGCGGCTCGGATCAAATCTAATAAGTACAGAGGCGACGCGGAGCAATGCCGATGGCGATTGGCTCGGCGGAATCGCCCGCTCGTATACGGAACGCAGAGGCGAACGTTGGAGAACGGCGGAAAAGACGAGAGGTCCTCAAGGGAAGAAGAAGAAGAAGAACAGGAGGAGGAAGAGGAGAAGGAGATGAAGGAAGAAGGAACAGCACAGAGAGCTGGCGAGGAAGAGGAGGAGGAAGAAGACGAACAAGAAGGGCCGCTCGGCATTGTTCGCGGCCGCTCGCTCGTGACTCGTGACTCTTGCGACCCGGATGACCCGTAGCCTCAATTACCTCAGACACATCCGCCCGCTCGTTCTCTCCCTCCGCCTCATCCTCACCCCCTTCGACTAACCCTGCTCCCCCCTTCGACGTCCACCCGCGGCCCGTGACTTTGTACCAACACGGACGAGCCGCCGACGTTCATATACCTCACCCGGTGTACGAGGTTCATTTTCGCGGTAAGCTCGAACTATTAAATTTACTTATGAGCCAATTTAATGGATAATCTCGCTCCTCTTCTTACTTTGTCTCTTATTAATGGTTATCATTATCGAAATTTTAGGATAGGAAGAGAGAGCGAGAGAGAATGGGGCGAAGTAAAGAAATAAATATGAGATAAATACGTACGAAATTGTGAGAGAAACTGATAAAATAAGAGAAGTTACAGAGATTTGCCTCAGAACGCAATTATAAAGATGTTAGCACGTTTTTTTGTTATTCTTGTTCATTCATTAGATGTAAAACAAGAATAGAATGACAAAAAAGCATCATAAGGCCAACATTCATAGTCTTAAATAATTTTCAATCTTTGAAAGGAAAGAAATGAATGAATGTACGAATAAATCTGTAAATAATTACTTTTAATCAAAGATTGAAAATGATTTACAACTATAAATATCAGCCTAACATATTTATAAGCACGTTCTGAATACGGGCCATTATATACAGAACACTATAATAGATTATCGGATACGCATAATTATAAAGGAAACAATGCATCCAAATCTTCAATCAGGAAACGTTGAGTCGTTGCCGGATTCACATAACGTACATATCGGGTATTCAAAGTGGATCGTCTTCACTCGCCTAAGGAAACTAAATGGCAACTGGTCAGAACCTGGCTGTAGATCCTGTCTCGATAAAAGTTCGAGGGACCCGACGTCTCAGTTAGTCGTTTCGGTGCTTAAGGGAATCGGTGGATCGGCCCGGGCCCTGTCAGCTGTTTCCTCGACTTCCGGTAGACTCAATTTCGAAATCAGAACTACCCTTTCGGCAAAATACACGCGCATTATTTTCTTCCCGAGAAGCTGAACAAGAAAATTAATTTTACAATAAAGAAAATTTCCTCAATTTCTTTAAAAATAAATGACTAACTTCAATTTTTTTCGAAAAATCGAAAAGATATTTATTATTTGTATTTTTGGAGACAGATTATTAAGAAAGTTACACGGGTTTTTAATATGTTACAAGTTATTTGGAGAAAAGAGATGTTCAATGCAATCGATACACGATCAAAAGACATGAAAAAAGGGGATGCGATAGGCGCCGGCGTTGAAGGGAATTTAAAGGGCCTAGATCAGCGAGCGCGTCGATCCCTATCGCGGATGGATTTACAAACACGTTTCGAGAGGTCTGTAGTTAATCTCTTGGGGTCCGGGGAAGAAGCAGAAAGAGGAGGCTGGCAAACGGGGCCCATTCTCTCGCGGCTAATAAATTGGGCGCCCTCGTGTAAAAGTATCTACCGAAATTCCAGCGCGCGTCTCTCGACACCCAAGTACCGGGCGACTTCCATGGTCCCGATAATTAGGCGAGTTATCGTCCGGCCTGACACTATCCCGGGCCGATCTACAAGTGTTCGGAATCCGTACGGTTCGTACCGGTTCTTTTCCATCGTAAAAATTCGACCCTCACGCGCGGTGACTAATGAAGCTAATGAAACGTGTCCTCGGGCTTTATAATTCTCCCCTTTCACCTCCCCTCCTGGATAATGATCTCCCGCACGCGGACAGCCGAAGTTATCGGCGCCGGACGGTGCGAATTTACAAACCCGCGATCGGTTAGCGTCGGTCAAGAATGTTAACACGTGATTAGGTATTCGCAACTTTTATCGAAACGTAAATTTTCATCGGCTAGCTTTTTGGATTGTCTGTCGGTTGCGCGAGCAAACCTACATCGGCAAGACTTTCGCCTTGATCGAGCCGCGCCGTTAAAAGCGAAAGACGTGGACTTGATGATAATTACGGATAATGGTAACGGCGGGTCTACCATTGCGCTGTGCCCGTACCGAGCCGGCGAAGACAAGATCGACAAAGAAGAGAAGAGAAGATCCGGACTGATCTCCCGACACACGCGGATCCGCCCACAACAGAACCAAGGAATCAATGTGTCCAACGAGAGGAACGGGGGGTTAGAGTAACAAGTATCTCCGGAATTTCGAGGTCAGAGGGCAAAGATGCTCGAGCCTTCGATATCTCGTTGAAATTAGTGTCCTGACGATAATTGTTTCGAGTAGAGTCATTTCCATGTCACACGAGTGCCAACTTCAACGTTCCATTGCTCACTCGCGGATATGATGCAACATAATAATGTTGATTTTAGAAATTTGAACTTGAAACATTTTCCCTCTCATGATCTTCATTCAGTCTATAATCGTGGAAGACATTTATAATTACTTCATTGATTTTTTTTGTTTGATCGATTTTACGATTTACATTTACATAAAAGCAATTGAGTTAAAAGTTGTACGTAAAACTTTTTTCTAGTGTAACCCAGGCAAATAAAAAAAAAAAAAGAATTTTATTTCCGGATCTATTTGAAATGTTTAGACTGAAATCAGATGGCGTTATGAGCGTGTTGAGGAGATGCGGATAAATGTTAATCACATTTTTCTTCATTTAACGGGATCGATCAGCCTTTCGAGCTACACGATAGCTCCTGACATCACGCTACGACGAGAATTCAATTTATAAAACGCTGCCGCAGATTCTATCTGAATAATCGCGAAGATTCGAGATCAAAGCGCATTTTATAAGCGTCGTAATTGAGCCGTGAAAGCGTGACGAAATCATCTCGCGACCCGACTTCATCCAAACGATTCGACTCGACTCGACTCGACTCGACGCCGCGAGACCCCGAAGTCGCGTTCACCGAAGAGACTTTGCAACACGCTTAAAAAACTATGGCACATCGGGACTCGGCGCGGCGGGCAATTCGCTCGCGGCCGGGACACGCGACCGTCACGTTATAAAACGTAGGAGCGACGTTGATGGATTTCACGCGGGCCGTGCGTTATGAAGACATTAGGGGGGACGGAAAGGTGCACGAAATTGCGACGTGAAAATGATCGTTAAATTGCGTCCCGACTACAACAACATGCTAACGACGATGATCAGTCCGGGTGTGCCCTTCGTGCCGAAAAGAGAGAGACAGAGAACGAGAAAGAGAAACAGAGATAAAGAGAGAGAGAGAGAGAGGAAAGCGACTCGAACTTTCGACTGACTCCAGTGGTTCTAATTCGTACTTCGTCCGTGTCGCGATCATCGACTCCGCGGATCACCCTAAGCGAAGTATAATTGGGCTCGTTAAGACCAGGAGGCATCCGGTATAATGGCGGAATTCGTGCGACGCCAGGCGGGCAGGCGGATAGGCAGACAGTCGAGCAAACAGGCAGGTTGCACCTGCTCGTGCAGTCAATTCGGCCGACTTCTTAATCCGACAATGAGCTTTCATGATCTCGCCGTGGTGTCTCGTGCGAGATCTCGCTCGCGTCATAAATTCTCGAATTAAATTCCCTTGACGACGCGACGGTGCGCTTTAAATCTCCATTCAGATCAGGAATAGGTTTCGATCGTGCAATTTCGCCAACGTGTTGCTAGTTGAATTTTGAGAATCGCGAGAAGTTACGTTTGATAAAGCAAATTATTTCACTGGCGATTTCTGAAACAGTGTCTTTTCAATTTCTTGAATTCCTAACTTATTTCTTCAACTTATATTTTTCATTCATATATGGATAAACCTATAGGTATCAATGGTTTTTTTAATTTTAATTTGAAAAAAAAAATAGTTAAACGAATTTAATTTCATATGTAGCCAAGATGTTTTAATACCTGTAAGATTAATTTGAAGTACGCTCGTGAATTATAAGTGAATTAAAAAACATGCGATTTTATCTCCAGTTATTATAGTGACATTAAGCCGATGTTAAATATCGGCGATATATCACCTCGTCAAAGACAGATTTCTGGTGCAATTTAAGCAATGTACCCGTCACAGTAATTATAAATCCCTGCAACAGCTTGATAAATGCTTATTATTTTATACCATATATCCCTGTATAAAATAATATTTAAAATATGCAAATTATTGTATCAAATAATATAAAATAATATAATTTCTTCAAATTTGACATTTTACGAAAATAGTAACAGATATTAGAAAGCGAAATAATAATTACGACGGTTGCGACATTAGTTTTTGATTTGTAAGCAAAAACTGAAAGGATCTTAGTGAATAAAACAATTAAAGAAGTCTTACTTGTTAATCTAAGATGAAATGATCTTATTACGATCTTGATTCGAAGCATAATTATTAAAGTGTTAAAATATCAAGATGCTTAATGAAGATTTCGCACTGAAGAGACATCGACTTTTTTTGCCTCCTTCGTCGAGGGGAAAAGATTGATCGATTTCTGTGACATCTTGCATATAGTCCCCCGGACTCACACGCGTCACGGTAAGATGCGTTCGAGAAAAATGTAACGGCGAGAGTGATCGAATCACGGCACCTGCCTAAACGGTCCACTGTAGCAGCAACGACGGCGGCGGCCGCGAGCAATTTAAAAGCCGCGCGAATTACAGGGTCCGCCATCATTACTCGCGAAGAAAGGAAGCGGCCCCGGCAGAGAAGAAAGAACGAGAGAGAAAGAGAGAGAGAGAGAGAGAGAGAGAAAGAAACCGCGAAGTGCAGAGGAAAGAGGAGACGAGCAGAGGAGCCTCTTATGAAATAATTGCGGATTTCGCTATCTGATCGCGACATAGATGGTCATATAGAGAGCGCCAATGGAAGAAAGCTATCTGCGTCACGTACGCTCCTCGCGGAGGAGTACGTGACCCCGAAACTTTCGACCTGCGACCTTTGAAAGGTGCTCCGAAAGCCGTCCGCGACGATAAAACGACGCGGTCCGAAAGATAATTTCACGATCCCCTTTTCGTTCCCTTTTCCTTTTAATCGAGAAAACGGGGCCACGTCGCCGCCGTTATTTTCGGAAACGGAGCGAAGTTATCGCCCGTAATCTTAATAGATCGATTTTTAATGTGAAGTACTGCAGAGATAGCCCGGATGCTCCTTGCTTCATTCGATTTGTCTCGCGTGACGTGCTTTTATCATTGTTTTTAACGACTTTTATCCCATCCCCCGTTACTTTTCTCTTAATAGAACTTATTTTCATACAACAAATGTAATAATAGTAGAAAAAAATAATATGCAACTTCTCTTAAAAGACATCTTGCTCATAAACGATTCTGCTCTTAAAATTTTCATCCGGAGAAAAAGTTCTTCTATATTTTCATCAAAATATGTTATGAGAAGTCTGGATTTTTCTATTAAAAGAGAGGTTAACAGAATTCGTTCACTTTAATCGCGAATCATCAAACGACGCTACATTTTTCGTCACGTTCATGCCGCACGCGCCATGCCGAGTTGCTACAATGACGTTACTCGAAACACCTTCGAAGAGTATGGACTGAACGGAAAAATTGCCATAATAGGTGTAGTCATAAATCAATGCACAAAGATCGACATAAATAGGTATTTATATGTTGACTTACGGTAATTATTACGGCAATTTTCTTTCCAGGCTAGTAAAGAATCCCATTGTCTTAATCCAAATTCAGGTAGTAAGCTGAACCAAAATAACGAAAAATGTCAATATTTTTTAGCTTGTCTAATGAATTGTAGGCTCCCTAAATCAAACCTTCTGTCTGCATTAAACTTGAAGTACGAAACTGTAAGAGATCATAGATAAAAGTGTTGAAGGGAAAGGTGATGTTTTCCAATTAACAAGTTCACAAAAAAAGAAGCAAGTTAGCTTACTACTTGAGTTTCTTGTCTCTGATGACAATTGGGAGTTACATTAAGAAGAGTTACATTAAGAAACCATAAAACTTGAACAATAAACGAGTCGGAGCCAATCAGAGCCGGGAATTTTTAAACAGTAGCCTTACGTTGCGAACGGCTCTGAATTCTCGACTGTGATTGGCTTGCTGCTTAAATTTTATTGCTTTCGTTTTTCTGTATGCTATAACTTTGTCAAATCCACGTGGAGCGGAACTGGACAGTGCGGTTAAAGTATGAGCTAGCTTTAAAATTTTGCTCAAATGACATGCACATACATTGAATGAGAGAGAGAATTTATATTTATGTGTTATGTTTGAGAAAGCGGCAGAAGTTGGTTTTGCTAATAAATTTATAGAATGCATTCATAGAATAATGAATTTCATAAAATAATGTGTTAATTAATTAACTTCTGCTCTAAGAGATCTAATTCAATTTATATCTATTATTCTGATCGATGTTAATGAGGGTCGCTTGACCGGCTACTTAATTGGGTCTTGGGCCCTTGACACGCTCTCGCCTGGCCTTCACCCTGGCGTCAGCTGGAAGTTAAATCTTCCGCGCACCTAATTATCTTTTGAAAAATGATTCATTTAAAGAGTAACAAACGAATCAAAGCGATCCAAGCTCCGAAAGACCTTCTGCGTGTTGCCGCGTGTTGCCATAGTGACGCAGTTGCTCGAGGTTGCGTCAGGTTCCTGATGCAAGGGGGTGGCGGGCAGACGTGCGCGCGGAGGGAGGACGAGGGAGCCGCGCGGATGAGAGATAAATGTAATGCGTTGTAACGAGGGAGGAGGCACGCAGGCAGTGCGACTGCCGGGGATCCTGCCAAGTGCCACTCCATTGTGGCGCGACTAACTGACTCGGCCCAAACAATTTGTCGGCGCGTGCAAGACTCGCACCCTCCCGACATCCCCGATCGTCGCTGCGCGTAGCGAGCCCGATCTCTTTTACAGGGCTGTTTGCGAATCCGGTGGGCGGATGCGTGCGTGTCGTCGTGAGAGAAAAAGAGAGGCGGTCACGTGCACGCGCGTTATCTGCAATTTGTAAGGGGGTTAAAGAGACACGTATAGGGATCCATGGATCGAGGGAAGCTCGTCGGTCTCCCTTAAGAATTAATGCGCTTGCAATTAAAAATCCTACTTGAAATTATTCAATGTTAATTTCCTCAAGAATAATACAACACTGAGAGAAATCGTTTGGTAGAATAGTGATCAAATGAATTTTATAGTTACTGGTATCAAAAACTTAGTTACATTTAATAAAACTTTTTGTAATTTGTTGTATGAAAATAATTATTTGGTTAAGGCTACAAATTGTTTGGTCAAAACAACTATATATTTAGTAACTATCACTATAAAATTCATTTGATCACTATTCAACCAAACTTTGATTGATTTTACCAAACATTTCTTTCAGTGACTCGAAGGGGCTTTGAATTTACTGCAATATAGTAAATATAGTAAAACAGTAAATTTCTCTCATTTAATTCAAAACGTTAAGGGGCGACGCGCTCGGCATGATATCGAGAAAATAGAGCTTGAAATTTATATAAAACATCTAGCTTGATGCAAAAGCTCGGCTTGGAAGCTCAACTCGCCTTCCTCGCTTTCCTTACGTCTGTCAAATCTAGGGTTAAAGCCAATAAGAAGAAATGAAAAAGAGCAAGGGAGAAATCGGAGAACGGCAGGGAAACTGAGCGTCCTCCTGTGTGTCCTGGGAGTAATACTATTACATGGGAGCGTCGCGGTGCCACGCGCCGGATCGTGCCGAACGCAGTTGTCCTGATCTAAATCGTCATGCTCGGTTCTCAGGGGACAAAGGAGATCGCCAGTCTGGAGAATGCGTATCGTCCTCGGTCCGCGTTGCCCTGCCCTCCCGAATCTCCTTCGAAATCAATTAAATCTCGTATTTTTTTTCCTCTGTACGCGACGTATTTGTTCGGTCGCGACTATAACGGACGCCCCGTTCTTGCCGAGGCACACGATGATAGATGCCGTCGCAATAAAATCGCCAAATCGCCGACGGGATTGCCCGCTCGTTTTAAAATTCCGCTCACGAAAGGAATTTCAAGTTATTGGTATCAGCATAGGAGGATTCGGGTATATCAGTTTGGTAACTTTCGGGTCAAGATGGACGCCGTGCACCCGCTGGCGGCGGCGGCGGCGGCGTTCCCGGAGGGCAGGCGGACCGAACAGATGCGAACTATTGGCAATCGGACATCGGGCTCGGTCCAATAACACTCGGAAGCGTCCGTGTCCTTTGTTTCGTTTTACATCCCTCTCCTTCCCCCTCCCCGGTGCCGGATGCTCGCCGTATCTTTCGTTCCCGATAGCGTTTTACCGCGATTCCATGTGAAACTTTTATAAGTGTACGCGACGGTGAGGGTACGCATTTCGCGAAAAAATATGTCGCGCGTCGCGCGAATTTAAATCGCCCCCGTGTTCGGTCAACGTGAGGTGTCCGATTCTCCAGAATTCCCGCGCCTCTTTGCTCGTTAGAAGCAGCGAACTGCCTTGGTGCGACGAACCAACGTTCTATTCAACGTTAATCCTTAAACATATAAGTGAATCTGGGAGACCTTCCCGAAAAAAAACTTTATTTCTGTTCCATTTTATTTTAGTTGAGCAACGAAGTTGGTCAATCATAGTAGTCGATAGAGGAGACTTCAAGCTGTGTTTCCACCTAGCCCGAATCTTCTTTCTCATTCCGTCTTTACGCAACAGTAAGCGATCAAAATTCTAGGGGAATTTTCAATATGTGTTTAAGGGTTAAATTCAACCAAAGTTGTTACGGCTAGATTTCTCTTTTCTCTCCTACTTTCCTTCAGCTGCAAATCCGTGGAGGAGTAACTTTCCGCGCGTCGGGAATTTTTTCGGATTTGCGGACATCGGCAGACCTCGAGGGAGCGCTTGGAAACTCTCCGCTTCTTGTAACGCGTTGAGTTCCGAGAATGTACCCGCGCACCTATATATTCCTACCGACTTAATAAGAGCCGTTTATGAATAATCGCGCTCTAAACCGTGAGGTGGCAAACATCGCGGGGCCGGCGCGCCGTGAAACGGCAACGCTTGATTATCGGCGGATATAGCATAATCGACGCT
>QKQZ01049353.1:0-16952 GCA_003595255.1 Solenopsis fugax
AATTTTAATTCTCTAAATTTCTTACTGCCACACCGAGGATCCCGTTGTTATTCGACAATTGATTGCGCGATTTGTAACCGTATCCCCGGTCGTAAGACAACTGCTTGTTGGGACGCACATACGAATATCCCTTGTCCGCCTAAAAATATTTAATTATTATCTTCGTGCTTTTTCAGAGTAAATTTTAAGGATAAATCTTTTAATTTCCTTTCGAATATTTCTTTTAAAAGAGTATCAAAGCATTGAACAATCAAGATTTATTTTTAGGCCAAGACTATCAAGATTAAAATAAATTTTAAAAAAATTAATTTAATTAATTTAAATTTTTTTAATTAGTATAGGAACCATAATTAAGTAATAAAAACTTGTTACTTGATTTTGGAGCGTAAATTTTGTTTTATTTTAATTCTCTAAATTTCTTACTGCCACACGGAAAAAACAGTAAAAATTTAACTAGATATAGATCTGAAAATAATTTTATAGGACCACCAAAATAATTATACAGGATGTTCAATCATGATGAATAATACTGCAAAGATTTTGATATTCTATCAGTTTAAGCGTCATAATTATTTTGATAGTCTGTATTTATTGTATTTAGCTAAATTTATAAAACTTTTTCGTGAAAATTTTAATGTCAATAACGAAGCTATGTACTTTTTCGTGAAACTTTCAATATCTTTGCGATACAAGCAAGTTTAATACGTACTAAGCAACTTGCGAAGGTAACCATTATAACAAGTCCTAACTTGAATACCATGATTAAGTCTAATTTGGTAGCTTCAGCCCACAAAGACACTTCAGATTATATTGAATCGAGGAATATGAACTCGGTCTTTATATAGTTCTCGAAATGAGCTCAAGTACACATACAAATTAATTCTCTATTCAAAACGGCGCATCCTTCGATCGAAGATACGATGGCGAAGGTGATTATATTTCGGCGTATTTCGGTAATTAAGAATTCACAACAAAACAAGGTCTCAAAAGAAGGTTATGTATATGCCTTGGGAGCAGATCTCCTCCTCCCAAGGCATATACATAATAACTAACGATAAAATTCCCGGCTAACAGTCGTCCAGAGTTGTTGGGAATAAGAGATAGTTCCGTCAAATCAATCATTCTTATACGGTGATTAATACTCGACTGTATCACTCCGCGATCCGCATTGTCGAATAACATCTTCATAACTTCGTCTTACAAATCTTTATCCCACCAATTCTCTTCTATATTCTTCTCGGATTTAATTTTCGCACATAAATTTATTTTACAGCTCAGCTTCTTTTAAGGACATTTCCGAACATGTTTCTTATTTTAACAATTACTAACAGGGAAATACAAGTGTTTTCCTCTGATTTTAAGCTTGGATATGTTAAAATACATATAGACAACAATAAGAGACATATTATTTTATAAGTTTAAGTTGCACGTTAAAAGGGTAAAACACTCCTTTGAAAAATATTGATTTTTTCTTTCGAAGCGAATATTGTTGAAATTGTAAGAGGTAGAAAAAAATCTAAAAGTTGAATGGTTTCAAGAGTATAACAGTAATAAAAAAAATTTTAATTTTTTTTTAAATAGTAATAAAAAAATTAAAAAATTTTTTTCTATCTCTTGAAGTTTCAACGATATTCGCTTCAAAAGAAAAAGAAACGACTTTTTTCAAGGATGTTTCATCTCTTTAACGTGCGACTCAGCACTTATAAAAAAATACATATCTCTTATTGTAACATTCAAAGCTTATTAAAATAAGAGAGGGGAACACTTGGTTGTTTTCTTTTAAGAAATCGAAATTGCGCGCGTTTCTTCGATGTTAGTCGACGCATGAGTCTTGATGACTCAACAATATGGCGCCTATGGCGGAAGTCCTCCAGCTGTTCTGTCGTATACTAGCTGTATGCGGCGATTTCGCGTAGTCTTCGTAACGATAAAAAATTATTACATTTGGTAGTTTTTTTTTAATTTGTTGTGATGCTGAGATTGCTTCTTGAAGTGTGATTATTAACGAATATTGATTGCTTTGATATACTTACGAAATATGTAGGCATAGGCAGCAATAGGCAGAAGTATACAAAACGCAAAACACGTGTAGCGTTCTATAAATATTCTACAAAATATGCTCATTGAATTTCTTGTGTTTTAATACAGAAATTCCTCATAATATTGATGGTGTCTTTATTATTACGATACCCAATTCTACTCTGCTTATTAGACTTGCACTAGCCAATATTGGTATTCTATGGATACAATTTATATTTAATTCTATTGATAGATTTTATAAAAATGGATTTCAAATCATATGAAGGATTTTGTGACTTGTGTGTTAATGTACCGGATGGAGGTGTGGATAGTTTAAATGATATTTTATTGAAGTTGTATGAAAGTAAGTTAGCTACGAGAATAAAAGTAGATAGTAAGAATAAATTAATTCATTATTTATTCTGTTTCATCCTATAATTAATCCTGTGAATTTATTTTGTATTAGTGGGTTATAGAACAGTGGCATTGAACCAAACTGTAAATGATAGTGTCATAGATAGTGATAAAAAAAAGAAGCAAAAGCTGGAAGCAAATGTGGTGCCGAATCCAATTGATGTTTCAAAATTAAATGAGAAATGGAAAGGAAAACTGTGCATTCTTAACAGGATAACATGTATTTGTTCAAGTGTTGAAAAAGCTCACATATTGGTACATATTATACAATTTTATATAAAATTAATATTTAAACCATTTATTTTGAAAGCAGAGTAACTCTAATTTTGACATATTTAACTTATATATGAGGATATTTTTTTTCAATATATTTATCAAAAAGAAACATTACGAAGCTGTAGTTGTGTGATTTCATAATAAAAGCTATAGTTACATTATTTTCAAAATAGAAAGTTGAAATAGTAATACTGTATGTATGTATGTATATATATATATATATATATTTGTTATTACAGACACAACATGCAAATTTTAGAAAATATGATATATTTGCTCTTGCTCCAACCAAGCAAGATCTATTAGAGGTTGGTATGCATATAAACATTTATTTTTCAACTTATAATCTTTAATTCTTAGAAATTTTGAGTCTATATTTTTATTTATTAATTTTTTTAGAAAACTTGTGAACAAACAAAAGCAGATCTCATTACATTAAGGCCAGAAATTTCTGGCATAAAAGTCAATCGTAAAGTATATCGACAAGCAATAGCGAGAGATCTGTATTTTGAGATACAGTATGTAGATCTTTTGAGACGAAGCACACGTGTAGCAGCTCTTCATCATTCTTATAAATTACAAATGTGTCGAATAAACATGGTAAATATGTAATATATTAAATACATATACTACATTTTTATTATAAGTTAGTTTTACTGATCATTGCTGTGATAAATAATATTTAAGATACACTTATTCTATATCAATATGTTAAAATAGTCTATTTGTATGTTGTAGAATATAATTATATCTAGTGGTGCAAACAGCAGAAAGTTAATCAGGAATCCTTATGATGTCATAAATCTGTATCCTTTGATCTAATGTATAATATTACAGAACTTCAAAAGAAATATTTACGAAAGTATGCTTAAAAGCATTGCTTATATAGACTCTATTTTCCATAATTCAAGTCTTATCGCAATACATAGTGGATGTGCATTAGGTTTGAGGCGAGATATAGCAAAAGCAGTCATATTAAACGAATGTCAACTGCTTATTTTGAAAGCCAGTAAGTTATTAATTAATTAAATTCATTTTACAATGAGGTTGAATGAAAAAAAAATTTATTATTTTATTTCAGAAAAGCGAATGTCCGGCAAAGCGGTGTTTACGGTAGAAATTGCAGAAGAGCTAGAGGTAGATGACGAAGAAGTGGAAAAGAAGCGAAGAAAGAATTAATCTCTAAATTAACTACAAATAATTTGTCTTGTATATTTTAATTTTAACAAATAAAATTCTGTTTTATAGTTTTTATACGTGCCGATAATGTTATTTTCAAAAAGTAATTTTATTATATTTTTATAAATATCCACAGATTTCTAAATTTTTATTTCTCTCTTAGAATACTCTGTTTCAGAATTCTCTTAAATTTACCTGGTAGAGCCATCTGTTAGCCTATTCTGTACTTTTCTCGCGATACACTGTATGTGCAAGCTTCTAGTTTATAATAATGATATAAAACATAATGTTAATAATATTAAATTATAATATCCGTACTTGATTTATATTATGATTTCTCTTTTCCTAAATAATAAAAATTATTTTGATTATATAATTATAATCTAATATATCTTCCAGTTATGCTACTGTTACCGAGGATCGATATTACGAAAATAGTACAATCTAGAAGCAGTATTTTACGTATTAATTTGCTTAATTATTTATATTGTGGAATAAAAATGTTTTTTTTATAAATGCATAAAATTTTTCTCAATAGGAAGTTAAATGAGCTTCAATCAACAGCTGGTACAGCGGCTATATTCATCCCGATTAGATAAACGACTATCACACTATGAGTTAAAAAAATATATATAAGGATTTTTTAATTAACGTTATCTTAACTTTATTACATTTAATGTGATGCATTTTGGTTGCAATATATATTATCACAGCGGCTTTATGGCCTTAGTCAAGTAAATAATTATTTTTTTACAAAGTATATATAGTAAAACATCAGCGCGAAGTTAATTTAATGAAGCGATATAATTTGACGTGTGGATGCGAATGACGTAACCAATTGAATGGCATCTAGATTTGAATGATTCACGTTAAATGCCTCGGACAGTAATGTTGCGATACTGATAACGTAAAAGTAACAAATTCTTTCGCCCAGTAGAAGCTGCTAACGTCGACTCAGAGACGGTGGAAGATTTAATTTTGATCCAAGGATCAAACGGATCATGCGCCCAACGGCCACGCGATCAAATCGATCGTCCGTACATCATCTCAAATCAGCCCCGAGTCCAAATCCACCGACCACGTCGTCCGTTTATCATCATCATCATCAGCAACAGCAACAACAACAAATTCTATATGCTCCCGTCACTAATCCAATGGTGACTCTTCAACCATGTGGAACAGCGCTTCATCCTTCATACGTTTACCCGAGCGTTCAGTCTCACATTGTTTCACCGAATTCCGTTCATTTTCAAGGTCTGAACAATAGACTGTAGTTTTAATTAATTTCATAAATCAGTCTCTTCCTTTCTCCATTCTTCTTGTTAATTTCGTTTCATAAAGCACTCTTTTAGTGATGAAACAACGTTGAAAGCAATACAAAAAAAAATTGCAAACGCTAACGTAGTTACGTAAATCTAGAATAAAGTTACTCAAATTGAAAATGACAAAATACTTCGCGTGGATGCAGGTAAAAATAATCGATGGCACGCCAAGAACAAGCCGTCCCGCGGTCAGCAATACTGTCAACAGCAGCAACAACAACTTTCGTACAATCCAAAACCCATGGTACTCTTCGATCAACCGTCCACCAGCATTGCATCGATCCCTCCGCCGACCACATCATTCTTAGTAGCTTCATCCACATTCACCCACGCTGGACCATTGCACAACGAGCATTATAGTAATAATTCCGGAGTGACGCATCTGTTACCACAGCCCTTCAACTTCAAGCCGCCGGACGTACAGACCTTCTGCCTCATCCAAGACCGACAGAACACTCAGCAACAACAGCAGCAGCAGCAGCAGCAACAGCATCCGATGCAGAATTCTTATTACAATATCTCGGCCACAAACACCTGCAGTCTGCAAACCGTCAACTCCAACTCATCTTTCCCGCTTACCAACCTCAATCCCTACAATAGTTTAGCCAGCTTCAACAACAATCAGTTCCCAGTAACAGTGCAGTCCTCTCCTCTCTTCTCGAATCCGCCGGTTGGTCTAGTCCTCGCATCACCGCGAGGTGACAAGCCTCCGTCCACATTAGATATCACGCCGTACAAGCATAACGTGGACAAAATATCTAATACTGGCGAGTCTCAAATCATTCCAATCAGTCACAACGAGAACGGTTGGCCTTCACAGATTGAGACATTTTCCAAAAATGACCTGCAAACTGTTGCAAAAAATAATAGGAGCATCGAGTCTATCGAATGTGCTTTGCAGAAACCTCTCTCTGTTGTCGCGAAGATAGACGAGGAGCATTACTCCGACGAGTCCTCGGCCAGCTTCGACTTTACTATCGAGGCCGAGAAGATGGTTTCCGCTCTGTGCAACACCACGTCTTCGAACGATTTAGGCAAGGAGGAATCGAAACCCAGCAATAAGACTGAATCTACGACGTTATTTAATGGCGCGGGAGACAACAAGGCAAATTGGTTTTCTGATTTCTGCTCCGAATACGAGAGTGGAACGTCGATAGGCGTCCAAACGGACGGTCCCTGTGTCGATAGATCACAGTATCCAGAATTGATCCGAAAGACAGCTTATTGGGGATGTACGCAGGCTGAGATTGTTCTCGATTCTGACGATTCGCAAATGGATTCCAAACGGAGTTGGTTAACGTATCTGTCGTCTGCCACTAAAACGGCGATCACGAAATCTTCGACTTGCATCCCCGTCTTCGCTGGGGACCGAGTTTTCGCCGACGATCTCATAAACGCTCACTTGCGCATCAGCAACGGTTGGCTGAGTCTCGATAATTATCTGAACAAACAACATTTTCCCAATCTGCTAGACAGATTAGATCCCGAGTTAATTGCACATTTCCAGACGTGGGAAGAAAGCACGTGCGAATTACTGAAGCAAATAGTGCGAACCTTCCAGAAGTTCGGAGAAAATAAAGAGGTGACGGATCAGAAACGCAACACAACATCGTCATTTCCAGGCGACGTTTCGCTTTATACGATTTATGATCTTTTCGTCCCGTCCGAAACTTTGAACTCTTTTTCTCAACAAAATGCAATTGGAAAATCCTTTTCATTGGAGAAACCACGCAGCGCGACGTCGACATCGTTGCCAGCAAACAGTTTGCGTAATTTTCAGTATGGCTCCAACTGTCAGCAGGAGCAGCAATCGATGAATCCGAAGGAAAGCAAATTGCGAAGCAAATGGACGATTACCGAGAATTTATCGTCCTTGATTAACACCACGAAATTCGTGCCGAACGTCTCCATGTGTCACAGTGATATCAGTGGTCTGGCAAGTCACAAACTTCGCACGAAAGATACATTATCGTCCAAGAAATCAGATTTTACTCAGAAATCATTGAATGCTGAATTCTGCCAATTGAGAAACAAAGTGATGGAAAGCAGCGCAGAAGCAATGAAGGATAGAAGACACGATCACACGCCGGAAGATAAACTTACAGCATCCGATAACATCGAATCCATCCGATTGCAGCGTTCAACAATAAACGCCCCTATAAGCTACAGTGGATTGTATACACGAAACTGTTTATCCTTTACGTTTCCTTTATCTAGTCACTCAGATTCTTCGTATACCACGTCCAATCCGGGAATCCCAACGTACAATGTCAGTTATTCCTCTTCAGGGCTTTTTCCTAGTATCGATATTAATTCAAGAAGCAACAAAAATACCGAACAGATTTACGGAGTTAAAAGCACGAGCGTCAATCCGGTTTACGTCAGCAAATCGCAAACTGATCAACTGGAACTTCCGGTTATACCTAGAAACAAAATGACTCTGCTCAGTCAAATTGAGCCGCGGACATTCGACAAGGAATCCGAAGAAATGGCGGCCAACTTGTCAGCCTGGTTTGCCAGCATGCGAAACGCGCAACCAGTTGTCACGTCGACCTTCGAGGAGCCGAGAACAACCGAGAATTCGGCATCGCGACTATTCGTTCAAGAGATGCCCAAATACTCGATGATCGTAGCCAAGCAGCCGCAGATCGACACGAATCGGCAGTTCCAGACATTGCAGAATCTGCCAAATATGCAGAGCACACCTTGGGCCGTCGGGAATTTTATTGGCAATCGTTTTCATGTGCAACACGCTCCCGAAGAGTACGACAGCTCAGAAGACGTGCGGGTGTACATGAAACCAGGCAGCTACAATGTGCCAAAAAAGAGACATCAGCGAAGACCAAATCGTCGCTCGAGCAACAATGCAACGTCGCGCAACAGTCATCACGCGAACAGTCATCATAACGCGTGCGGTAATAATGGAAAAAGTGTATCGATACCAGCATCATCGACACCTTTACCTCACACGAACGCACCAGTCTTGTCCACCAACATCTGTAATGCCACGCTGGTAAAGACCTCGTTCCCGCCAGCTTCGCAGTTGCCCGTGCCTCTGTTCAACCTCGAGAGTTCACCTAGAATTCTGAAGCGCGTGGAATCTCTGTCGCAGGACGCTCGTCAGGACGTCACCTGGAAAGCAGCTTGCGCCTCGGCCGAGATACTTCTCGAGGCCCTTAACGTGAAGGATTGTGGCAATACGTTCGAAAACGTCGAGTGCAATGACAGTAATAGCGAGAAGGATAAGAACGAAGAAAATGCTGAAGCAATTACATTACAGCAGAGCGATTCGAAATCAATAAAACATGGTAATATCGATTGCGTGTCTTCCTACGAAGCTTCGGAGGATGACTCAGAGTCCACGTGCAGATTATCACCTAGTACGAGTGTGATATCGGTGTCCCAATTGCGCGAGGATGAGAATGGTAAAGAACTTTATGAGATATACATTTCAACGACATATATTTTATTATATATATTTTTTAAACAGAGAATTAATTGATTTTATTAGAACAGTATTGAACGAAGCACTAGATTAAAATAAACTTTCTCGCGAGGATTTTATTCAAATTTCGTTACTCCGATCATCGAAACTACTTGAGAATGTCTCGCGATCTTTTTGCAGGTGGTACCTAGTAATAAGCAAAACAATCCTTTTCTAAAAAGCATGTTCAATAGCTCTTGGTATCAAGACCAACGTGAAAACGGATTCCTGGCTGATCAGGACTCTCAATAATGCGAGTATCGTCGGCAAGCAGAAGCGACATAAAGACGACGTAGATCGACAAAGTTTGGGATCTTCGAATAGCTCGGAAATTGTCGACGTAAAACCGGATCAGCTCGCATCATCATCAATCGCGAACGCAGATATAAAGACCCGTGCGATGATCATCGATAGCGAATACCCAGCGATTTTCTCTCGTGAGCCAGTTTCTAGTTCTTTCGCGAAGAACGACGAGACGTCGACAAAAGAATTGGAAAGTCATGTCGGAAGAGCCACGTACTCTGAAACAGTACGAAGATCTATGAAAACGAACAGCCTACATCTGGAAAAGAAAGAACCGCCCAAGTCGTGCGCGACCAATTCATCGGTGATCACCGTAATACCAATTCCTGGCCGCAAGTGTCAGAGGAAAGACCCCGAGCAATCTTATCAGCTTCTACACAAATCACGAAGATCGGCTGACAAGAAAACAGTGAAAAATGTGGACAGCAACGATCTCCAATTAGAGGAGGGATCATGCGCGAAAGTCAGCGCTGTCAAGTCAAACAATATAACGTTGAAATCGTCAGCTGTCATGAAAACGAACCACGGCAAGAAGAGGGACATGGAACACTTGGAAGGCAAGTGCGCCAGTAAATCGGGCGATCGTGGCTGGTCGGTGTGGTGCAATTCCAGGAGGAAGCAATGCCTCAGCCCTCTGGCATTCAACAAGCTGGAGATAATTCATCGAACTATCTGGCAGATGGACGAGGCGAAGATCCTCAAGTATCCGCTCTCGAGCGACGTTAAGGATGTCCAGTCTTCATCTGCATTAATAGTCAGTTAAAAAAAAAGCTAAGAAAGAAAAGAGACACATACGGAGATACGTAATATTTGATGAACATATCATTTTCAATTTGCAGATGGAAGATTACTGCAAGGTTGTTAAGAGCCCAATGTTTCTCGAGATCGTCGAATACAAGCTGAAGAACCGGATTTACCATAAAGTCGAACATGCCATAAAAGATTTCCATCGCATTATTAACAACGCGAAATTGTATCACCAGGTTCGCAGCAAAAGAAAATCGATGATTTTTCTATGTTCCATTTATCTCCTTAATTATCGTAAAAGCGCGGTAAAAATAAATAATCGCTATGCGAAATTGCATCATTCAATCTTTAAAAGCAAAGTTCGAATTTAATATCAATGTCTACTTTTAAAAAGTGGAAATTAAATCTCGAAAGGCGAATTTTTCTCAGTTCTGTTTAATTCGCATTTTCAATTAGATTTCAATTCGAAAAAAAAAAACGAATGTTTTTTTCACAGCACGACGATGAACGAACGAGAAAAATCGAAGTGCTGTCGAAGAAATTGGAAGACTTATTCGAGGAACATTTCGGCAATTTGGACTTTGATAATGTTACCGGCAGTCTAAGAGAAGACTTATTGATGCAGCTGCGAATTAAGACATCTGGACAGAAATCAATCTCGGGACGCTGCGACAGCATGAGGAAGAATGTTTCGTCATCATCGATCATCGCTGAGGATTCTTCGCTCCATTGACTGTTGCTTCTCGTCGAAAAAATCTCTAAATCAAACTATTGCAAAACTACTAGCAAAACCAATGCTTTTTTATAGGGCAATATGTGTAATAATTTCTTCTAGTCACGAACTATTTTGTATTAATGAGGTCGTAGGTTTCTTTTTTTTTTTTACTCTCGAAGATTGGTATCGCTGTCCGATGGCTGTGAATTCATTGAATTTTTCTATCTCCGAATTCCGAACGAATTTATTAATTATGACAAGTACGCGTGCGCCAAAATAATCCCAATTTCATAGCGATAACTTTAATGAAAGAAGAAAAACTGTATTAAATGCAAATGATCACCGGACAAGATATTGAACTAATTTTTATATGAAAAGAAAAATAGCACACGACAGCGAAGTCGACGATATAAAGTAATTTCCACGTTCATCGTTATCGTTAGATCAGAGTGATATGAATCATGAAATATATTACGCTGACCAGTCTAAATAATTGTTGTTTCGTTTTAATTAAGTCTTCTGTTTGCAGTTTAGGGTTTAAGAAAAAGAAATACAAAGAACATTGAAGATATTATACAAATTTCATTTTGCGAAGCTTGACACGCCTCGAAACTTGAGACTCAATTAATGAATCTGAAGATCCATTGCAGATGAAGCTTACAGACACCTGAGCTGAATAAAATCAATTTATTTTACATTTTAAAAACTTTATGAAATAGAGTTTTAAAATAGAAATTTTTTTTAACTACTAAAACAGAATCTTCAAAATTATATTTTTATTTAAATATAATTCTGTTAAGTAGTTTTTAATTAAAACTGAAATTAATTAAGAGTGGACTTTATTCAGGTATCTTATGTTATAATTAGTAAAACTATAAGCAAGTTCTTTATTCATCGATTGATTAATTAGAGTTGCATTATGCACAAATGCAACTCTGCACTGAGAAAAAGTTGATTTGACTAAATTTTTCTCGATTAAATTTTTTCAGTTCAAGTATTTATGTATTTGACTTAGATACATAAAATACGTGAACTTCAATTTAAGTATTTAATTTTACTACATTTATATTTAATTTAAATAAATACATAAATACTTAAACTGAAGAAATTGAATCAAGTTGAAAAATTTAGTCAAGTTAACAACTTTTTTTTCGAAATGTGTAAAAGCTGCACTTGCGCATAATACGATTAATAAATTGATACATTTAAAAACGCGCCTTACGAATCACAAATACGGAGTTCCTACGCACGCACCATCACTCCTGGCTTCTGGCACGGGGCACGAGTTAGTCGACACGGATTATGGTAATGTCAAACATCGCGCCAGTCAGCCAGCCAGCCGGACTAGCCGGAGATAGCGATAATCACGCGAACGGGGTTGGCAGCTAGCGAACGACGACGTTCCTCGCGTTCTCTTCCGCGAGAGAGATGCGACCACCGCGGAGCGCGATCGCGCCGTGAAGCAGAGCGTGAAGGAGCCAATTCGCGAGTGAACATCGTGCGAGGAGAGCGGTTCGCACCGCGGAGGACGCGTTAAAGCGGTGACGACGCGCGGCAGCCGGGTAGGCGGACGAACGAGCCGCGCGCGGACGCGTCAAGATGGACTGGGAGCTGCTGACGATGGCGAGTCTGCACCTGACCGCGACCGAGCACCGCTACTACGGCGACATATTCATCTACTGCTGCGAGAACGCGGATAGCGACAGCGTGCCCGTGATCAAAGTCGCCGAGCTGTTGCGCTCGGCCAACCTGCCGCGGGACGTCACGATGAAGGTGAGAGCTCGGTGGAGCACCTGAGTGAAAGCGACCTGACGTTTGACGTTTCCCTGCCATCGGCGCCGCACCGCGATAGAATTCGTCTTGGTGCTCAGGAGTTCCTCGCGTCGAAGTGACATACATGCGAACAAGATGTAGGAGACATTGAGGTGCGCTCGTGGAGGTTATGTCGGGGCAACCGATTAATTCGTTGACTGATTGACTGACTGAACTTTTATTGATATTCTAGGGCACGGCCCTCTAAGTATATAAAAATTGACAAGATACTTAGATACTGAGTAAAGAAACAAACATAGAAGCAATTATCAAAATAAAAAATAAAAACAAAAAAAGAAAAAACAAAAATAAAAATAGAATACATAAGAAAAGAAACTGAAAGTTAAACCAAGCATTACAATAAAATAAAAATAAAATACATAAGAAAAAAGAAAACTGAAAGTTGAGACAAGCATAACAAAAAGTAATCTGTATGAGAAGAAACTTAAAATAATTGCGAAAAGAAATGACGAAAAAATAAACTAAAGGAAAGAATCAATAAAGTAAACGCACGCAAGGCTAGAAATAAGGTTAGATAAAATTTAAATTGCGTAAGTGAGTAAATTAATGATGGAGGCTTAACATGTGCATGTCCAGAAGTAGATAGGCACATGCATGCTTCTATATCTCTAGGCTAGGCGCGAGGCGGGGATGGAGGCGCAGCAACGCGCCTACGACGTCTCAGATAGCCGAAGAGCAAACGTTTGAACGCACTAATCGAGGTGGCTTCTCTGATAAGAGTAGTGAGAAACGTCAAGTCACTTCTCAGTTGCCTTCTGCGACAAGCTGTAGCTTTGCGAGGATTTTTGTGTTTCTCGCAGCGTACGTTACTTCTAGTGAAAAGTGGACTGTTATTGTTGCTGTTAGATTGACAGTTGTGATATATTTTGGAAAAAAGAGGATAAAGATGGAGCACTTTATAGAATCTTGGTTATATATAGATATACATTTGTTAACATTAAATGTTAATTTCTATTCTACTTGTAGATATTGGACATCTGTATGGGAGCCAAAGGCAACACGCATCTGGGCAAGAAGCAGTTCTACGCAGTGTTGAAACTCATTGCAGTTCATCAGGCAGGTCTGGAAATCTCCAGAGACATGATAACTGCGTCATTGGATGTTATCACTTTGCCAAGATTTACATGGCCAACCTCCAGTGACGAAATGGATGGTAGAAGGAGTCCAGACATAACTAGAGGAGCAAAGGCTAGACATCATGCTCCCGAGAGCACCACTGAGAGTGAAAGTGAAGCGGAGTCCCCGCGCGAGACTGGTGGCAGCACGGATTCCCCTACGCCGACGAACAGCGTGACACAAGAGAGAAACGAAAATATGCTAGGTGGCGAGACAATCCTGGATTCCGTTTCCGGAGGTTGGCAAGGCTTATTGGTTTCCGAAGAGCAGCGACAGCTGTTGGGCACCGAGGAGGAGAGCTCGGAGCGTCACAGCAGCGACGATGGTGATGGGGAAGGCGACGGTTCGGGTTTCCCACCAGAGGAGGTGTGGATTATCAGTGACGAGCAGCGAGATTATTATGCCGCGCAATTCGCGCAGCTGCAGTCTGATCCGGAGGGTCTTCTGGCTGGGCCAGTGGCCAGAACGTTTTTCGAAAAATCGCGGCTTCCCGTTTCCGAGTTACGACGTATTTGGCAGCTCGCGGACGTCACGAGAGACGGGGCGCTCAGTTTGCAGGAATTTTATGTAGCTATGCATCTTGTCGTACTGAGGAGGAACCACGTACCTCTACCCGACGTTTTACCTCCGTCCTTGTCATTCCCGTTAGTCATGCAAACCGCAACAACTGCTGCGCCGCAAATTCCACAGTCGGCAACAATCGCTCAAAAATCGCCACCAAACTCCGCGAACGCCCGTGAAAAGAATAGGGAGTGGACGAAGTTCGTGGACTCGCCGACTGGTACGAGTAGCTCCTGCGTCACCAGTCCAGGGCTGCAGTTAGTGAACTTCGATTTCCAAAAGTCTGCCGTCGAACGTGACCCAAAGATCTTGCACCCGGTGCCGTTGCGCTTGACGCCCGAAGCAGCGATTCTCGCTTCAGGTGCCAACGGCAGCAGTAGCAGTTGCACAACCCTGGGTGATGACGATCTACAGTATTCTGCGGCATCGTTAGTGCAACGTCCTCTCGCGAAAAAACCTCCCGCAGCTTCCGAAGACGCCGTTATCGTGACTCCTAAAAAGGAACCACCACCTCCGCCACCACCCAGACCATACAGAACACACGCGCGCAGTTCTAGTCTCGATCTTAATAAATTAGGTATTTCCATGATACTGCGGTTAAGAAACCTTATACTAAATCAGAAATCTTATACTAAAAACTATTATGTTCTTATAGGAAAAAATGGCCAAAGTTTTCTTGGGGCACCTCCACTTGTACCACCTAGAATCTCGCCAGGAATTGTGAGTTTTTGTATCTTTTTAAAAGACTTATTCTGTACGCTTTATAAAAAATATTAAAACACGGAGATTATAATTTTCTATGAATGTTGTATAATTTTCTATGATTATAGTTTTCTATGAAAATTTTAAGATAGAATTTATAATGATCCGTTTTTGTCCACAGACTTCACCGCGGAAATTGGTCGGTCAAAGGAGCGAGGGTGAAGGACAAAGGACGTTAAGCGAAAGTCAAGCTTTCATCGCTGACTTCTCTCACTTTTCTCCCAAGAATGAACTGCCTGAAAGTACGGTATCGTCTATAGAAAATACGTTACCGCAATCTCAACAGTTCACTGGGGTCTGCGGAGCATTTCATATTTATAGGAAACCGAGTCCAAGTAAGATATCGTCTCATTATTTAATTTCTTAACATTTAATATTTTCTCCAAATTTATTGTAACTTATAACATAATATTTATTATTTAATGCAGTTAATACATTTATAAGCAGAAATATAATATATATTTTTTTAAGTATTAAAAATATCCAAAAGAGCAGCATCTGTGCTTTCTGTGATTATGCTTAACAATTATAAAATGTAATCCTGACAGAAAGAGACGGCGGAGAAGAAGAGAATAAGAATGAAACGGAGGATGAAAAGAAATTAACCTTACAAGAATTAAGGGAAAAGAATGCGGAACTACGCTTAGTCTGCGAAGAACTAACACGCGAACTGGCGAGCGCGCTTCAAGAACGTATAAATCTGCGCGCAAAACTCTTGCTCTTGACTTGATGTGATTACACTATTCCCTGTCATTCATTTGTTCGAAGTTACGAGGTATTATGTATCCTCAAATCATTGTAAACATATGTATTTAATACGTTATGCTAGTCTAGAATTCCTTTTTTCCCAACGAAGTATTCATTCACCATTCATAATGATCAATGTAGACAGACAGATGCGGCAGGGGACGCAATTGACAAAAACAAAAATATTACATAGAGATTTTATACTTGAAATTGAAAGAAGAGTGTCTATGATATAAATTATGAATCGTGTACATACAAAGCTGATTATGATCTCTATATTGATATATAACGTTTGCGAATTTGCTTTTGTCAAGTTTACGAGCTATTGTTCATGTTTGTATGTGAAAGTGTGTTAAAAAATTTACTCAGGTTTAAAGCCTGTGTTATCGAATTCCCCTGTGATTTACTGACTTGTATGTTTTGCATAAGAACTTCCCTTTTTATCGCTGCGAATTTATATATATTTCCATAAGCACTCATACAAGTGCATCTGTCATATTATTATTCTATTTCAGTACAGTTGTTTGAAACTTCTGATTGTGATTTTCTATATAATATTTGTTAACTTTATGAGAATTATATAAGATATTTCATACTCCTCTGCCTATTGATGAGTCTCTTTTCGAAAGAGCTTCGTTCACCGTAAACGAAATCATAATATTTTTTGAGCTTTGAATTAATTATATTATAAAAACAAATAAGTATTTATTTGCAACAAAATCGAATTGTATTTTCGTATGACTATATAAAATTTTCACAAAAAGATGACATCAATGGAGAAACAGGATAATCTGTTATGGAGTTACATTTTATTCCGCGATAAAAGCAAGTGTATCTATGAACCTGTTAAATGTTGAAGAAAGATATACGAGAAAAATGGAATCTGCAGGAACAGAATACTTCGAAAATAAATTTATATAGATATGTATAATGCTCAGAATCAATTCACGTTGAATACGTCGATTTTGGTGTATCAATTTTTTCAAATGATTATATATCGATTTCTATTATTGTAGATTTAAAAAAATAATTGCTGTAGAGTTGGTGCAAACCATTTGAGGCCTGAGAAGAATATAGATCTATCACATTCGCAACAAAAATCAAGTTAATACAATAATCGATATTCTTTCCAGTTAGTTTCGCAGATATTTCTAATAGCGATTACTACTCATCAGACATAGAATTGCTTCCTTAATAAACACAAAATTGCTATTATTTAAATAATAAAATTTTCGAACTCTTGCTTCTCTACAAAATTCAATCTGTTTGGCTCAGCTCTATACAAGTCTCAGCGCTTTATTTATAAATTGCCATTTCTATCCAATCAAATATACACCGATTCGTGATTAAGACCTTTACCACATTTTCAAATTTTTACTTTGTTTTCTTATAAATAGCGGATAAATAAATTTGCCAAGCGACCGTTGTTATTAATAACTGTGTGCCATATAATGCGAAATTTTGAATTATATAT
>QKQZ01049392.1:0-18014 GCA_003595255.1 Solenopsis fugax
GAGGTGAACAGCGTATACCGGCAGACTTCTCTCTTCGAGCACAGCTTGAGGCAGGATGAAGACGTCCAGAGCTTCGTGGCAGCTCAAGGTCTGCCACTTCTCCCTTCTCTTGAGAACCTTTGAGCTCCCTCCTGCCTCCCTCGCGCGGCGTCTTCCTCGCACTCCCTGTACTTCGTTCTTCTTTCGTCCTCTTCGCGCGACCTCCTCTGCTTTCCTCTCCGTTTTCCCCCCTCGTGCCGCCGCCGTGCCGCGCCNCCGCCGTGCCGCGCCGGCGGCGGTCCGATTTTGGCGAGAGGGAGACCGGCAAAGCGTTCAGTCGGCAAGGCAGACAAGGACCAGGCGAATCTCGTAGGAGGAGGAGGGAGGGATTACCGGCGCGCAAGCGAGAGGGACGCAGAAACCCAACGGGCTGAAATAATAGGTTGCGCCTGCGCGCTCATTAACCTTTATACCCTGCCAGGCTGCGAGTACCACTAATCTTCTTCCTTTCTTCCTGCGATGCATCGGTACACCCTGGTAGACGATACGTGTGTTTGCTTTACCATGATCGGGCACACACGAGCCGACCGGCTGATAGAATCGGCCATCGACGGTGGGTGTGTGCGCGCGCGAGTCGTTTTCTTTTATGCGGATTTTATCTCAAATCGGACTTAACAGAACGGAAGAGGGTGCGCGCGCTTTTATTTGCTCTACGTAAAGGCGACTAGCCGCGGTGAGCGTTTCCATGCGGGGATAATTTCGGATAATTATTCCCGCACGATCTTCCCGCCACCCGTATACGTAAATTGTGTGCCTACATTGTACAACGCTGCTCTCTATAAACGAGTCGCGCAGCTCTTCTCGTTAACTCTCGCGACTCTCTCAGTGCTCATAAACTAGTCATATTATCTCGCTGGGAGATCAGGTGAAAAGAAATATAGACGGGTGTCAGTGTAGTCGACTGCATGCTACGCGAGCACCAATTAAACATCTAAATGCCGTTTTGCACAAACGGTATTTCGCAATGTTTTTCCTAACACTCTTGTGCGATCGTGTTTTTCTTTAGAGAGATCGTCTGATAATTGCTGTTCGCGAGCACCTGCCGACCGTTTAGATTTCCGTAATCCGTTTTGATCTTGCCGAATAGAGTATTGCTTGATCTCTATCGCACGATATAGATGGAGAAACGCGTGTTATGGAGCATGCAACCGATGGATTGCATTCGCTCTACTGCAACCGCTACTGCTGCGTTCGCGCAAGAATGTGTTCGAGTACTCATTCGCATGACGATGATTGTTGCTGGGTTCAATTTGCGATTAATTATAAAACGAATTTATCGTGGTAAACACGCGGGAATCCCTTTTTTTGCTGAGTCCGAATACTATCACGAAGCGCGGCTTCTTAATCCTTCCATTAATTTCGGGAGCTCGTCCAACATGGCTCTCTCTCTTTCTTTCTCCTCCCCCCCCTCTCACTCGCTCTTTTTCTCTCTCGTCTGGTGAATCCGGGTTAAGTCTCCGTTTCGGAATTTCGATGGCGGCCGCAACGAATGAGATCACCCTGCCGTATACACGTTACGAAATATCTATAGCGTTTATGGGGTTGCTACCGGCCAACATGTGCGTGAAGCCGAAGGCGAGAGATTACCGTTGGTTAAAATACCGGCTCATGGCTCGGCCGTCGCCGTTGTCGTCGTCCTCGTTGCCGTCGACCGAACGACGTGTTTACGGATTAAAACATCGAGTCTCTCTTCGCGCAGCGCCGGCCTTCTCTTTGGGGGATTATGAGAATTCTGATGTTATAGCCAAGGCTTCTTATATTGTCCGTTCCTCCCTGACAAACGTCCAATCCCTTTGGATCAGCCGTCGAAGACACCTCCCAGCTCTCGCCGTATAGAGCACCGCCACAAAAAAAAAGAAGAAACGAAAAGAGAGCATCCCCTAAGCTTGTCAACGAGCTTGAAAGCAAATGATCGTGGAGCGAGTTTTCGAAACACAAAGTGACAAATAGTTGGGAAGGAAAAAAGATACCGACAAAAAGTGAAGCCTGCGTTAAACGGAACAGTATGAACGTAACACAAGAAGCAATATGTTTTTCTTTAGCTGTCTTATAATATTCTACATGCGCTTTATATACGGAAAGATCGTTTTGCTAAAGTATTTAAAAAAATTTTACTACACTCAGAACAAAATAATTAGATAAGTAAGAAAAGTATTATGATAGTGTAAAAAAATTTAACATTAATAACTATCTTGAGTGTGCAATTTAATTATTTTGATCCAACATAATTATTTTTAGATCTGTATCTATAGCTAAATTTTTGGACACTTTAGTAAAACCGTTCCGAACGAAAATTGCAATTAATTTCTTATTTACACAATCACAATCATAATTATGTATGAAGAAACGGGATTATTAAGCAACTTTTAAGATGTTATTTTTTACATTTGTATATATACCTTTATATAAATTTAAGCTTAATTAGCAAACAGCTCGAGCGTCCTACACAATTTTGATAATCTATCAAAAAATTCGTTTAGATCTGCAAATTTTTTAGATATTTTAGCAAAATCATTTTTCAATGTATATACATAAACTTATCGTTTCTTTCTTTCATAAAAACAAGTGATCTTAATCAACATAGAATCTTTATTTAAAAATTAAAAAATTATAATAACGCTCGCATATAATGCTCACATATTTATATGGAATGATCAGCATGCCAACGATCGGTTATCAATCGATCAATCTGTCGATTACTATCGAGGAACGTTCCAGGACGACCGTCCCGCGCGAAGACGCACGTCCGCGGCGCGTTCCACGGTGGCGAAATTCGTAACGGTTTGATCGATTCCCTTTATCTCCGGCAGCGACGAGACAAAAGGAGTCGCGCACGGCTGGAAGCTCCGAGCGGCCCCGGGTTCGGCATAGTCGAACTCCCGCGCCTCCACCTGACAGAGGGCCCACAGATTTATCACCGTGGACCTCTACCCGCACCAGATATCATCTCACCGCCGCCGATCTCATGTCCCGTCATACGTAATCCCGGCGCTCCGACAGCTCATCTATTTATGAACTGGCATTTCTTCCCTCCGGTCTCGCTCTTTCCCTTTCCCTCGCTCGCCCACACCTCGCTCGAACTCGACGCCCCCCGCCAGGAACAACCAGATTTTACATACAAGAAACGCGGAGCGCACCCGTCCGAATTTTTTCCTCGCAACGCTTAGAAAAAATTGTGCTGATGCAAACACACACGCGTGCAGAACGATTACTTTATATTTTTGAGTTCTGACGTTGGCATAAAATCAAGCTTGCTTCCTAAGTAAATAATGTACGTAAAAAATTGCATATTTCTCCTAATTATTGTGACTAAAATCCGAGAATTTTATATATACTTAAAATCTAATATTACTTAAATACGACTCATAAGGACACGGAATGCAAAGATACTTGAATATTTATCACAAATGACTGTTTGTAAAACCAGATTCGACGACAGTGTACTCGGAGAGTGAAATTTGGGTCCACGGAAAACGAGCCGTGTCCCTGTTAATGTGATCATTTTTCAGACAGGTTTATAGAGAGACGGCCTTATTAAGCGGAGGAAAAAATGTTCCATCGAGTGTGGGGGCTTGATGACCGTTCTAATCTTGATCAAACACGAAAGTATGGAGAAGAAAATAATACACATGAGACATTCGAAACCGGATAAGTTTGGCTTGTCTATTCATCCATATCTATTCATCTATTCAGATATGAAATACCGCGGTAGTCTTCAATACGTTCATGAAAATAATGGCCATTGTAATATTCCGGAAACAGGGTAGTAATGACACAATACTCATGCTATCGTAGCGGGGAAAGTGATATTCCATCATTTAAAGCGGAAAGATATGACGGAAGAATATTAAATCTCATTGTGAGACAATCGTATGATTAAAAAATAGCTAAATTAGTAGTTCTTGTACTAGATAAATATTTACATTTAGTAAATATTTTATTGCAACTATTCAAACAAATATTTATTAAAATTTAGTAATTTTTTTTCTCAATGTACTCAATTGTTACTTTATATGTGAATGTAAATATATTTATAAATTAATATAAAAGCGCTTAATTATTTTTGTACAGCATTTTCTTTTTCTCTCTCTCTCTCTCTCTCTCTCTCTCAATTAATCATAAAGGCTTTCTTCACTTTACATGATTTTCACTTCATGTTAATCGATCAACGGAACTGTCGATGGTCATCTAAGTCGCGAACTTTCCTTGCCATCTTCCGCATTCGATTCTTTCTGGATACTGCCTGTCTATCAGGTTTCAGGATGTGAATTGCCAGCCGGCAGAGATACGCTCTCACATGATGCGCGATCATCGGATGCCAATGAACGGCCAGCGATGATAATCACGCGGATTAAACGTAGCGGATAAGGCGCCAGGTGTTCGCATTTGAATCTTTCTCAAGACGCATCGGAGAAGATAATAACGCGAAACAATTATTGCTCGTCTCTCTCTCTCTCTCTCTCTCTCTCTCTCTCTCTCTCATGTGATTAATACTTATGTATAATTAAATTAATAAGTTGGCAAGACCTTTTTTAAAACTGTCAGTTATATATAATTAATTTTATTTCAAGATCAGAAAAACAATGTTTGCTTAGAAATTTATGCTTAGAAATTTTTGTCGTTCAATTAAATAATAATTAGAGTAATGAGAGAAAATTATTTTTACAAAATTCCAAATATGTGTTACATATACAACACAAGTAAGTAGTCTTAAAGAGATAGTAATCTTTTATAACATAAATCTTCAAAACAGGTGAAAGAAAAGTAAACATTCTGAAGTTTTTGGGGTCACAAAGTACGAGCATCTCGACCACATAATTTTTCATTCCGACAGGATTAAATAATCTCCAGTTTAAAGTTCTAAAAAATTTGAGATCTGCTACCCTGTAATTTGTTGAAATCCATGGCATTATAGCGGACACTCAAGTTAACGCACGTATTACTTGGCAACTTATGATGATTATGCCAGACACGGGAAGTTCAGATGGCATTCAGCCATCAGCAACGAGCCAAGCGATGAGCACGGAAACGCAAATCAACAGACAATGATAATCGCGCGAATAAGACGTCTGGGTGTCGGGTGTTCGGCTACGCGAGCGAGCTCACGCGTTCCCTTAAACGAGCCAGGGACGGCAGGAACCCGAGGCCGGGAGGAGAGAAAGCCCATGCCGAGACCGCGCGCGGTTGGAGAGGATCCGCGCGGGCCCGAAAAGAGCCGCGCGACGAACGGTGTGTGACAGCGTGTAATCTCGCCTCGGCTTCGTGCCCGCCGAAATAACAGGTTCCTCTTTCCCTCGTTCGCGGCTCGAGATCTTCCATGCTTCTTCTTCCTCGCTTCCCGACGCGACGCGACGCGACGCGACGCGGCCGCGTATGTACACCGTGAGCCCGGTGCCTTCGCTCTTATCCGGTACCCGTCGCACAAAGTTACGGTTTCGCGTCGGGGACATTATTAAGCCAGCACCGACGTCGTCGCACGAAACAGGCTACGGCCGAGAAGGTGGTTCGCCGGATCGAGCGCCGGGAAACCGGATCTTGAAAGTTCTCGCATGCACATGTAAGCGCGCGCGGCGCTCGAGGGGACTCTAACGACGATCGCGTGGAGATACGGCCGGTGCGAGTGAGTTTATAAAAGTTCGCCTGAAAGTTCATAACGCTCGTGTTCGCTGGTCAGCCCTCATGGCGAAACGAACGCATTGTAAACGATTTACGCTCAAGTCCACTTCGATAAACTAACGATCCCTCTTCGTCCCTGTGAAAATCTTTTTATTACAAATAATATGTACTTCGTGTTAATATTGCTTAGATTACAGCAGGTTTTACCAAGATTTCTGTTTTCTCTTTTATTTTATGTATACAGCTTATTATTTGAGAATTGTATCATCGTGTTTTTAGAAATCCAATTTTCCTGCTCTACACTGAAAAAAAAGACTGGTTATAACTACCAAATGTATAATGAAATAGTATCAATTAAATATTTGGTCAATGTAACCAAAAATAATTTTACTTTTCTAAATATTTAGTAACTTATACCAGATTTGATAATACTTACTAAACATTTACAAAAATAAAATTATTTTTGGTTATATTGAAAAAATATTTAATTGATACTCTTTCATTATACATTTGGTAGTTATAACCAGACTTTTTTTCAGTGTATGTTCTATAATAACCTGCTTTTTTAATCTAAGCAATATTAGCATGAACTACGTACAATTTCTAATAAAAAGATTTTTCCGTATACAGGGTGTTTGTTAATGGTTGTCTCCACGTTTTACCTTAAGAGCTGATTTCCCGACAATTTTATATATAATGTATATAAAATTGTCGGGAAATCAGCTCTTATGGTAAAACGTGGGGACAACCATTAACAAACACCCTGTATATGCAAAGTACCTAAGTGAGAATCTAAAAAGTTGCATTGCGTCAGAAAATAGATACCCAAGTAGAACAACAGATTACAATAACGTCAAAATTAACGACATTAAAATGAATCGTAATTAATCGAATGCAGGAAGAAGGGTGACTATTAAACAGACGCCGGGGATGCGATTAATATTCATTTGCGCGGCTTTTAATGCATCCCCTTGTTTTTTCAGACAATTTCACTCAATGTGCTCTCGTCATCAGTAATCAGCCGCTTTCTTGGCATAATGGCAGTCACGACTAACGTTATTATTTATCGTTCGCGAACCTGCGCGAACAAGGATTGCGCAACTTTTGATTAAGACCGCAAACGCGGTGCTAAATGTTCCACGCGTATTGATCCCATATTTCATGAATCAATTTCTCCATTTAACCGGCGCGATACGAACAGAACCGAGACCGGCCGCTACCACGCCGGCGATCCTCAAGAGAAATCCAGCCGCTTGAAAAATGACGTTTCGCTCGGCTAACTTCGCCGTCGAGGGGCAGACTCAAAACTATCCGGCCGACTGCGGCCGGTAGTACATCGGTAGCTTTGAACCGGTTGTGGCCGCCGATTGCGACTCGCCGGAAACTGAAATGACCGAACGCCGCGCCGCGACACCGTATAATATGGACAAATACATGTATCTCGTATGTGTACGTGCGTGTGTCATTGCTCTTTCTCTCTCTCTCTCTCGCTGTATCTCTCTTACCAGAACGACGGCGGTTTCACCACGACGATGATATCGCGCGCCACGTCGATCCGCATGAATACCGAAGAATCAATCACCGTGCCGATCGGTGGTGCCGATAGGCTGGAGAGCGTTGCACGATCTCGATTTGCATCGGCGGTCCGCGGCATTGAAATCATAATAATAGGCTGGACCATTCTTATCGCGCACCGAATGGGATAAAGATGTCTTTAAGCATTCTTCTGCGCTGGCTCGTTCTCCAACCGGCACTACAACCTCGGAAACGCGAATCGTTGCATCGTTCCACACGCATGCACGTGGCTACGAAGCGATACAGAACGCAAACGGACGAGAATAAAAATATTTTTTAATATTAAAGTACATGCCGTGGATTGCAGTATTGAAATAAAACGGTTAATGATCAATTTTTAGTTGATATATATAATCAATATTAAAAGAATCTAAAAAAAATTTTGAAACTCGGTAATACATATTAATGTATTATATTTAAATTTTTTGTTAATTAGTGTAAATTCACCTTTTGCTCTTTTCATTTTTGTGCGTACTTTAATTGTAAAAAAATTTGAAATTCTCTTTGTAAAGTCAATTCAAAGGTATCTTCTAACAAAAAAATGTCGATATTTTGCTTCAGGAATTCCTTCAAGAATTGTAGATATTATAGTGCTTGATTTCTCATGTATAGGATAGCAGATCGATCCATTACAGGAGAAATAAAAAAATAATAATAAACAATATTGCGATAAATTCGAAAGTTAAATGAAGGATAATTCTATTATTAAATTCGAATAGAACACCTGGTGCGGAACATCGCCGTTCCCGCGCGCAACCCTAAAAGCTGGCGCTTGACTCGGTTCTGAACCGCATTCTTTGACGCAAGAGTGCAACGTCATCCGGAGCGGTTCACTGTCAACGTCGAAACACCACAATTTCCAACGATGATAGAGAACCAACCACCTGCGCGAGACGGTGTTTGTCCGCGGCTTCAATATCCTACGGTCAATTAAGCGGCCATTGTGCCATTTGAATGCATTCTTGTGTGTGCGACAAATATTAAATTATCTGAAGAGTAAGAGGCTTCTAAAAGATTGGACATGCACACATACACGTGCAATTTTCGAAAAATTGATACAATGTGCTCGATCATGTATAGAAATTCTACACGCCCTATGTGTTAGTGATTACAAGGCATGATAATAATGTGGTGTATCAACGCATCTGAACTTTTCGCTCGGGACGAATTGCTTCTCATTCTACTCGTTGATTCGATCCGAAACGACGAATATCCTTAACTAGTACTCTTCTAATATCTTGGCGATAATGCATTCTACTCTCTAAATCGGAATCAGTGAAACTATTTATTTCAGTGATATATTTATAATTTGTATCAATGAGCGATATATACTGAGAAAAAAATTCTTAAATTTTAATAAATATTTATTCGAATAGTACTAATGAAATATTTACTTACGGTACATAATATTTATTTTATAAGAAAAAATGATACTTAAATGTGATTCTTACTAAATAAATATATATTTACATTTAGTAAATATTTCATTAGTACTATATTCGAACAAATATTTATTAAAATTTCATAATTTTTCAGTATATGCACTGTCTTTCATTGATATCATTGATTTCGATTAGTATGCCCCTCTTTAATCGGAATTACTGATGAGTGACAAGATCTGCATCAGTGAATAGTTTAATGATCACAAAATAAGTATAGCACTATAACTCAGTGAATAATACATTGATCCTAAGTTAGAGAATATCTCTAAATTCAAATTATTATAAAATTATATCTGCTGAATGTGATTATCTGAATTGCGATTCCTAGCTGCAATTATTCGCAACTCGGTAGCAATCTCGCGCGCATCTCGGATACGATTGCGACTCCGTATGGTAATCGTTACTCGGATGCCTCGACGCAGATCGTTGGATCGCCGCTCCTAGCTAGGGATATACTGCCGACCTTAACCTCCGCATGATATACACCGCGTCTCTCGGTACGCATGCACGTGTATATTGTATCCTATCTCCCAATCGGGTAGATACCGTAAAGGAAATTAAAATTACGCGGCTCCGGTGAATACGATACATCCTTACATTCCAGTAAAAGCGCCTGTACGTAAATCAATTTGTCACGCGGTACCGCAGAATTCTATCGTTTTCAGCAAAATCGTAGAATACCTCAAAGTACATTTATTCATGTCTGACGTATAATCCTCCTTCCCTGACCGGTGCGTATTCTTAAAGCCGATTACCGTGGCGAAGCAGGCGCTATAATTGCGAAATATTCCGCCGCTAAACGCGTTTCAGTTTAATGTCTTAATTCGAGCAACCAATCATTTTTAGCGTTCCACTCCGCCTGTCGCAGATAATATAGCCGGCGGTCAATCAGCCACCGATCTTACGCGCCTACTTGACTCGGTCTAGTCATTCGAGGATGTCCGCGCCCCGTCGTCCTAGCTCGTCGTCATAGCAGACTTCAGAATCATAAGGTATAATCACGGGAGGGATCGTCCAACGTTATAAACAGCACAGCGTCACGCGAGCGCACGAGTTAACGCCGTTGAAGTCGACTCCGTGAGGGTCGATCACAAAGAAGATGAAGAAGAGGAAGAAGAAGAAGAACAAGAAGACAAAGATAAAGAGTAGTTGGAAGGAGTTTAAAGAATACAGCGGCAAAGGAAACTGTGTAAAGCAGGCGGTCACGAGAAAAACCACAGATCTCTTGTCTTCGGGTTCGCCAGAGACGAACGGACGTATATAATCTTTGCAAGATAAAGGGAGATAGGGTGGCACGGCAGGAGGAGAAGTCGGGGAACAGAGAGAGAGAGAGAGAGAGAGAGAGAGAGATATACCTCCTCGTGGTCAGGAGGGTGGGGGCAAGGTGGATCGTGGATTGAGTCATTATGCTTGCTCGGAGGAGACCACAGGCCTTGATGCGGGAACGGCTGCCATCGACTCGTGAAAGGAAACCGACCGGATGATTCAACGCGTACAGACGGACAAAGTAGTCGCAGTGTCTACTAGTCTACTATACATTCCGTATATAGTCTCTCTTCGTTTTCCCCTCATTCAAGTTCAACGTTGTTGTTTCCTCTCTTCGCTATTTCTCCTCCTGCGAGCTCGGGCTTCCGTCAGATGGACGAAGATAAGTCATAGAACGTACATCAAGTTCGATAGCTGGTGCACGCGAGAGAGTTTGAAGCGAAAGACGAAGATAAACGAGATCCCCGATCCCACGTCAACTCATTATCGGCAAGTCCTGTGCTTGCTCTCCCAGAAAATTAATTGAACAACAGATTCTTCCGGATTCGCATGCGCCATTATTTTACATTTGTACCTATTGTCCCTATTATAATCAATTTTTGCTTTTCTCATTGAAATAATGGTTATCTTGTTAGTTGAATAAACATTTTATGTACGTAGTGGAACAAATAACTTTGTCAAATTTTTGTCTTGAAAGATTGTTTCCTTTTACCTCAAGCAACGAAAGCCTACAGCCTAAAACCTACAGCGATGTGACATCGCTGATTCGTTACCGGACACGTCGGTTTTCAGCTACACTAACATTGTTCACCCGATGAAAGGGAAGTTCTCGCGTCACACGACGCCACTAACATCAGCACGTACCATAATATTATGACATCGGGCCGGTCCACTGACTGGTTTTGTATCGATGCCATTACCGGGGCTAATCCGCCACCGGATTTTATCTCGTCCCCAATACCAATACAAGCCAAATGAGAACAAGGTTTTAACGCGAGCCACGTTACGAGGAGGAAAGGTGAGAAGTACAAACGAGAAGAAACAGGTTCGGAAAACCTCAGGTACGTCCCTGCGATAAGTCAACAGCACCCGAAGATCCTGTTGGCCGTTTTAGATCGATCACCCGGTTCTTAGGGAAGACTAAAGTATCTTTTGACAAGTCATTTTTGTGCGTTCGCTTCAATCTTCCTTCGGGGGAAGAAAGCGCACGAAATAGAATTCGACGTTGATCTTGGTTTTACCTTTGAAAATCAGACATCAAAATCTAATCTTCCCAGAATGATTAATCGGGGGATAAGAAAATTGCAATAAAATTATTCTCATAAAAAATCTACTTGTGTTTAATTATATATTACCTCATCATATTGCAAAAAAAAAGAGACTGTGTATCAATATGAAATTTAAGAATAAAAATTAAACAGTCATCATAGCATTCATAAATAAAAAATATACTCTCTAAATCTCATAGAGTGAACTCTAAAAGAGTGAAAATTGAGCCTGTGCAATTTTTCGAGTAATTTGCCACTTTACTAAGAATAAAAATTTGTGTAGAATGAAAATTCTCTCCTATAATACAAAGTGAAATTTTTCGAGTGATTTTTCACTCTAGAGAGATTTAAACAGTGATAAAAAATAAAACAATTCTTTTTAGTTAACGAGTTTAAAATTATTTTAATTTCTTTTAATTGATGTAAACATTGACAACGTATTTACATATGCACTCATAAACGTTTAAATATTAATAGGATTAGGAGTAATTAATAAAAGGATAAAAATCTATTCTGTTTTAAACGAATAGGTAACTTTGGTAAATAAATAATTTGGTATGCATCAAGTATATAGCTATTACATTCCTGAGTGATAATACGTGTCTTCTATTAGCATATCGTGCGTGAATAACTAGGAGAAGGTAAATATGATGACACAAACATATAATAAAGTCATTTGATTAAAGAGCCTTCGCAAATCGCGTTTTACCGGCGAGAGAGAGAGGAGGATAAACATTAAAGGTCCGCGATGTCTTGGCGTAATCACTAACGTTAATATTCCCCGCGCGTACGTGCGTGCGTGCGTACGCGCGCGAGTACACCTATGTGTCGGCCTTGAGATTCGGTAAAAAGTCGCCCGGGTGTGAAAATCATCATCGCCGTTGTCGTCGTAACGACGCGGAACGCATCGAAGAAAAATGTCCAGCCGGCTCTGAAATATACTCTGAGAAGTTCATTAGCTTAGTCTTAATGCGCGCGGGTGTTGCGTGCCATTGCGTGGCACGCGTGGGGTCGCGGCGCACGACGAACAGCGGGAGATGGTAATTTGCGGCGTAATTTAAAGGAGACTTCATATACTTTCACGGGCATTACGAACGCTCCACTTGCAATTCGCGTAACCGCACGTTCCCGTATCGCGACCCTCGCACATGCGAAACTGCGTGTACGCAACGCGGAACGGATCTTTATAATCTTGTCGCATTTGTCTGTCCGTTTAAATTGCCCTCTCAATTATTGGGCGTGTTAGGCATGTTCGCTAAATCGCAGATAATAATAATGCATGTGCAATGAAAACGTATTACTACTCGCAAAATTGTACATTGCGCGTGGCGTCGGTTTTGCAAGTGTCCATTACTTGTCCTATATCTTTATCAGTTCCGTGTATGATTTAGAAAGAACTGGAGTAAACTTTATGTCTCACTTAACCGTTATCATTATTAGAGCCTCAACTATTTAATGAAGAAATACGATATGCAAAGCTACCACACTTAAGATAAATATCGTGATTACATAATTGAATCACATGCAGCGTCCAATTAAATTAATATGTTTCATACAAAATAAAACTGTTTTGCTATCTACGCTAATGTAAGAGAAAAGATAGAAATATGAAAAAACAGTTTTAGCTATAAATTATAAAATTACCATTGTGCTGCACAAATTCTAAATTTCTACGATTCTTGAAAAATAAGGCCACATTTTTTTCTTAGTCTCATATAATTATTCCGTGTCCGAAATTTTATATTCCTGTCTTTTATAGACAGGATAAGGCGTAGATAAATGCCAAAGTACCCATTGGATCGGGCTGCAATTAAGTCAAAATAAGATTGCCCCTCGCACGGAAGAAAGTACCATGTCACGATCGCGTTTGTGCCTTTCCGAACATCGGAATTGAAGAATTTACGAGTCTGTTGAGCGAGCGAGCGAGCGTTCGCCCTCCGCGGCCTCCGCTTCCTCCTCGTTTCACATCACGTCTCGTGCTCTCTCGCGGTTCCGTTCGGTCGGTCGGCCGAATTTCGTGGCTTCACGTCGCGCCGCCTCTCGTCTCCTTTCGACCGTACATCCATCCACGCGGATTCAATGTCCATGCAAAGCAAACGGCGGCCCCGGCATGGCTGTCAATTATCCGTTATATACGGCCCTGGCCCTCGAACCCATCCTTAACGACCCCTCAAACTTAGCGGGAGGGGAAGGGAAGGGAGGGAAAGAAAGAGAGAAGAAGGAGAATGATGAGACACGTCTCCCCGCCTTGCGCCAAGAAGCGCCGAAAATTCACGGGGGCCACGAAGATCGCGAGACGACGTCAGCAAACGACGGGAGAGAACGGGATCGAAGACGAAGAGACGACGCGGGATGAACCAGGAGGATCTTTCCGAGAATCATTTGATATTCCAACGTTCCTGCCACGTAGCTCCCGGAGCGTTCTCCTCCTTTTGTCTCGAGGACAGCAGATTCGCCCGCGAATAGCGTGCACCGTGTTATGCCTCACCGCCAAATGTGTCAGAATTGCAAATGCGTGCGGTCCGACGAAACACGTCGAGAGGCGGCGGCGACGCGGCGGCAATGCGGCGGCTCGATAGAAACAGGGCGCGAATTCCACGGTGCGAACTCTAAGATACATTTCGAAGACGGCCGACGGAGAGACAGACGAGGAATGTTAGTATACAGGAGGACACGAAAGGAGTCGTAGGGACAATGGTGTGAATCGCAACCGAAACGTCGAAAGAATCTTAGATCCACTTTAGAAATGGAAATTTAAGGGAGGCCCTATAATTTCAGCCGCATTCTAATGTCAGCCCTTTGAATTCGGCGTTTCTTATATTCTTATAATGCAAAAGTTATATTTCAATCGTCGTCAGCAATATTCACACAAATATTTTAAGTTTTAAACGCTATAACTTTAAAATATTTATTAATTTCTAATAATATATATTTCAATGTTATCCACCCTAATTCCCGAATTGTTTAGTCTTTTATATCGAGTTTTGTGTCAGTTTGTGATATTTCAAACAACTAAAAGAGAGTATTTTTATCAGTCATAAACGGATATAATACTTACATAATTTGGAAAATATACGATAAACGAAGGATCTGTGAAGTTGGTACGACATTCTGTTAATATGAAAAAAATACTTAAAGTTCCAATAGCACTTTTCATAGTTCCAAAATCCTTATAAAAATAACGAAGAGTTCTGCACTTTTTGTCCAAGTGTTGTGATGGTTTGTATATTAAAAAATTATTTTAAAAAATGCAATCGCAGGAACTATTTTAAAAAATGATTGTATAGCATAGAACTCTGCCAGGACTGGCGGGAATTGTCGCTGGAACTACGATAAATAAGCAGCACGACCTTTTTATCCAAGTGTCGTGGTATATTTAATATTTTAGTACAAAAAAATGTTAATCGTGTGAATTTTTTTTTAAATTGCTATAATCAGTAGAACTCTGATAGTACTAACTGAAACTCTTGTCAAATGTACTAATATTTATTATTTTCTTGTACTTTAGAGGAAAAGGTGTCGTGCTAGATTCGCGAAATTAGCACATTTTTTTCATTTCTGTTTTTTTTGGGGGGGGGAGATAAAAAATGCAAAACTCTTCGTTATTTTTATAAGGAACTCTGGAACTATGAAAAGTGCCACTGGAATTCTACGTATTTTTTCATATTAGCAGAATATCGTGTCAAGTTCACAGATCTATAAACGAAGGGAGTTGCTCGCGTTTAAAGCATAAATTCGCATGAATTCGCGATCAGAGCACAAAGCTCGAGTTAACGAATCTTTTAACGGGTTGAGTCAGGCTTATTCAGAAACGACAGAGCAGTTGAACAGGATGTTAGAGTTAACAAGTATAAGGCTTCATCCCTTTCGCTCGTAAACGCCAACGCCTCGTAATTATAACGAGATGTTTCCTTCGAACATAACGAGCACAGCTGATGAGATCGGAAAGTAATAGTTCGAAGTGTCTAACACCTAACACTTTCGATCGGCCCTTGTTAAGTTTATACCGCGGTACCGCACATTAATCGAACAATCCCCATTTTTTAATGTTTAATTAGCTAATACGAACGTGTATAATATTTTATATAAAATCATGTAATTATGTTCATATTATCGTAATAACGAACCGATTAAAGTCATAAACGTGAATATCATTATAGCTCGTGAACAGAAATGTAAATTGTTTCTGGCGTCACTAACCTGAGATATGAAGCGGTGACAAACCTCGAGCTTTTGACTGCAATCTTTTCGGTCAGTCTGCTGAGATTCCTCTTTTCACAGTTTACCTGAAGAAAGACAACACACGATACTTTAATTTTGGTCTTGAATATCCAAGCGATGCGACATGCGCAGATGATGCAGTATCACACAAAAAATTTATATCGTCACGATAACGTTAGAAATAGGGAAGGTTAACGTGGCGTGTGTCAATCTGCCGATTCTCGATTGTTGTCTCAAGATATTGTTGTTTAATATACAGGATGATCAAAAATATTATTTATATATGTAATAATGTGTGTATAATTAAATGCATTTGAACATTTGAAATATTATACATTTGAAATACATTAAGCAGCTGCATTTTAAAGACCGGCAAACATGCGGGCGCGCAGTTTAGGGGAACTTGTAAATGTTTGTAAATTCACCTAGGAAATTTCGACTGGTATGGCCATTCTTTCAATTTAAATTTATTTGATATATTTCCCGGTCATATTAGGATATCGTGTTTATATAAATATATTTTGTTATCAATAATGCAGAAATAAGCTAAAGGTAACTTTATCATAATTTAATAATATAATAATTATTTAAAATATTTTAAAAATATATAACGAAACATGAGAGGGTCGGCTATTAAAATTAAAATTGGTAAAAGATTTTATCAATAAAATAAAAAAAAAATAAATACGGAAAGAAATGTGAGGTAAAGTTTCATCGTTCGTCATTACGCGGTCATAATCCTCCGTCTCTTTTCTCGATATCAAATCGCAATATAGCGGATGTGTTCACTTGAAAAATTGACTCCATCTGGATGGTCCCGCACACGCCGGATGAAGATTGCCTTCGTAATTTCTCCACGGCTCTGGCCTCTGCGAGCCGCGCTTCTTTAAAAGCACCACGCGATTGAACGCGCACCTCGCCGATCCACCGAAGGTGCGTCGCCGGCCGGATAATGGCTTATTAACAAAGCGTTGTCGAGAAACGCGCGCGCGCACACGCGGAGGGGAAGTAACAGAGGGGCCTTGACGAGAATCGTACGAAGAGGAATCGAGAAGAGTGAGAGGAGAGGAGAGGAGAGAATGCGAGAATCCTGACGCCGGGAGTCGAGTCACGGGTTACTTCGACGCCTTCGTAGAAAGGGTCCCAACACAACGGGGCTTTAATTACGCCGATATCACGGTAATTAAGCCGATCAATGCGTGCCATTGTGCGCCGAGCGGAGGGCCCCAGCGCTTCTCCCGGTTCCTACCCACAATCCCGACCACGAGCCTCCTCCGCAACACCATAAAAGCTACCCCACCCTCTTCGCGAGGATACACAAGGACGCATCCTGTACCTGCGTCGAATCTTCACCGCGACCACCTCGCCGCCGCCGCCGCCGTGGAAAAGCCATGACAAAGAACGGGGAGGAGAATAAACACAGTGACTCTCTCGATCCCGTCGATGATACGCAAACCGTTGGGGCCTTCTACCGGCGACGCGAACGTCAGACGCGAAGAACCACCGCGGGCGATCGAATGGATCCCTCACGGGAAGATTATTTCGTTCGATCGTTCGACCAGATCCGATGCTGATGATGGAATTCAATGGAGAGGAACGCTCCGCGCGCGGCATTGTTTCTACGCCCCTCGGTCTTTTTAATCCTTTAAAACGTGATGACCGAACACGAATACCGTCAATGTAATACCGACGTGTCTATATAATAGCGGTTGTTATATTTTATAGAAGGCTCTTGTATTCTTGTATATTCAATTGGTATAATCAATTTTCGTCCAATTATGACACGCAACTTTCCTACTAAACAAAAATAATTCGGGTTTATGATTGTGTGTGTGTGTGTGTGTGTGTGCGCGCGCGTGCGCGTGCGTGTGTGTGTGTGTGTGTGAGAGAGAGAGAGAGAGATATTAGCTTCAATTTTAATATTACACTTCCTTACGTTTGAGTGTGACTCATTAGGAAAGTTGCTCGTCCACAGTAATTTGTAAAAGCATATTTAAGGCGCCATAATATTTTCGTTCTATCATGACGATCTACATTTATCTTTAATACTAAAATCACGCGTGCGTCATTAATCTTAAACTTCTTAAATATCCGATTGCGCATCCTAGATTGATATGCGGCTCACATGAAACATGTCGGAATTGCCTCGTGGCAACGGATGGATAAAGTCATTAGTTACTGGTTGCATGCGATCCGCGTTCGGAGAAATCTCTATGTTTTCAAACAAGTATACCTACTGCAATTACGGTAATCAAATAAAAAAAAAGCGATACGTTCATCTACAATACCTCTCTAATATTTCTGTATTTCACAATAATTACTGTACGGCCAAAAATATTGGCATAGGAGGTATAAATAATCATTCGCTATGCTTCGGGAATTCTCCACTAAACTCCACCTTATGGAATTTTGATTTACAGAATCATCGTCTTTCGAAGTAATCACTGCTTGTGACGAGCTACGCAAACCTTAAGGTCATTATGTATATTTCTTCCTGCTACTCGGAAATATGCAACGCGATACACGATAGTATTTCTCGATTTTCTTGTTCAGTTCATATTAATCGCGTGCGATCATGTTATGATCT
>QKQZ01049393.1:0-58601 GCA_003595255.1 Solenopsis fugax
GCCGCCGCGCCGCCGGCATCGTCGTCATTGTGGACGGCCTATAATCTCTCCCAATCTCCCGGACACTCGTCTTGGAGAGAAGTGGCCGATAACGACGAGATTTCTAAATGCTGCGAAACGAGACGAGATCGGTTTCTCTCCTCGCCTCAAGAGATCGTGGGAGTGGAATTTACGAGGCGGACAGCACTTTTCATTCAAGATATCTTAATCGCGTCCTGAGAGAAATTAAATCAGATTTTCATATCTCTATTGAAAGACGTATATTTGACTTGTGTACGAGTGTCAATTGCCATCTGGTTTTCTTCTGTTTCCTAAAAATTTTGACAGACTTTTGTCTGGCAAAAACCAAACGAGTTCGGAAAGTTAAATTTTCAATAAAAAAAAATTTATTTTCAAAACGTTCGTTGAATAAATATGGTAATTTTTCTCTGAACATATAATAGGTATAAGAGCAAAGTTGTAGGTTTTAATTAATATTTTCAGAACCTATTTAAAAGAAAAATTGAAAAACTTCTGAACTTGTTTGATTCTTGCGAACGATTTTATATTTACTTCCTATTTATATTCATATTTCCTGTTTTCTGTTTGATTCTGGCTGGAACAGAATTTTTTCGCGACGTGACAGAGAATGATTCGGCACCATAACCCAGATGTTTTTTTTTTTTTTTAGTGGACTTGCTTGGTTTTTGCAGGAAACGTTAGTTTTTCGTTATTGTTCTCGAGATGAACTAGATCGTTTCGATTAAAATTATTCATTGTATTAATCTAATTCATTCATTATTTCTATTATTCCTATTAATCTGCTTCGCAATATGTTGAAATGTGTTAGAACACATCTTGCCTTTGTGGCAATGATAGTTAGAAGTTCTAGAAGCGGAAAGCGGCGCCTTCAACTCTTTTTTTTTAGGCAGATTCTACCTTCGCCACGCCCTATTTACAGCGCCGCATGGGCAGGTCGCAACGTTACAGGTGCTGCGCATCGATGCATGGCTCAGATTTCAGGATTGTGTGTAATTAACTGGCGTATTCATGTAACAGTGAAAACAAAAACAGAATCGTGTAACGCCGGCGATGAGGGACATGGATGCAAGGCACTCCGCGCCGCGCGGAAATTACATTTTATTACAAGTGAAATTGATAGCTATCTTGCCACCTCGCAGCAAACTTCGAAATCAGGTCGACAGAAATAATTGCCATGTCGACCAAATATCCCGCCGGTAAACCGATGTAACTTAAGAAAGTCAGCCATTAGAGAGAGCGCGCACTTAGTTCCCCCGAACCATAAATTAACCGCCAGTATTGTGATTTCAATTAAGTGATTTATTGCGCCACATTAGTCCCGCATAACGTCCCCACGTTCAACATCATCCCCGTAATTGAAACCACCGCGGTAGACGAACTAATTTCGAAAGGACAGCGCCGCTTTTCACTCGGATTTTCGCCGACAACGTCGTTTTTCATTCAAATTTTCGACGACGGCGTCGCTTTTCATTCAAATTTCCAGCATTTTCGTTAAGCGAAGACGATGAGAAGCATCGTCAAAGGGATTCACGATTCAAAATTTCTTCTTTCTTCATAAGACCCGATCAACTCCATCGGTCCCCGTTCCCAGCAAATAGCTCTTTCTGCTTTTTACGATCCGGCGAGTTATCGTCTAATTTCAAGAAGCCGCTTCTTCCGCGATTTCCTCGGGGCCTGCTGCGAGCACGCCGATATTATCCGGATGGATGCACTTCCTCGTCAACGGTCGCGAAAGTAAGCGCGCGGAATAGTATCGAGTCCGGCGAGTCGCGCGATGTCGGCGACCGCGCGAGCAACGACACACGGCCTGCTCAGCAGGTCTCGTCGTCGATACGCATTCCTGGACGAGCGCAACGTTCCCAGCCTTTCAGCTCGTGCGGCGGGAAAAGTGCTTAGCTTAAACTTTCTAAGCGTTTCACGTTACGTGTGCCACGTCGCGACTGATATTTGGCCGAAGCACGGAAAAAAGTGCGACAAGAGAGAGAGATTGTATACGATTCCAATAAGGAAAACCGTAAAACCAAATCCGTCATCTCATAATCCTGATAGAACCGCACTCGAGAGGTTTATTTATGCGATCGCAGTCGGCCGCTAACGAATGCAATTAGAACTCCACGCACGCCTGCTTTCTGCCCACCCGACTACGTTCGTGGAAATTTTTGCGTCGGCATTTTCAGCCGAAGTCGCACGCACAGTTTTCCCTTTCCGCTCGTGCAGATTTTATTTGTGTCTTAAATTCTAAGGCGAAATATCATCCGAGATTCCGTTGTATCTCGCGCCTCGATAAAAATAATTATTTAAAAAATTGAATTTTACAGGGCTAACGAGAGACGACCATCATCGGATACGTCAGTCACATGGATTCCATATGAAAATAATTTTTGAATAAAAGGAACTTGTTGCGCATCAATTACTGCGCGTTTGCTCTCATTAGCCCTGTAAAATTCAATTTTTGACAATTTCGAGAGTCTAACATTTTTATTATTATAATTATTTTAATTATAATTAACGTCGCGCGCGAAAATTAAAATAAGAAAAGAATTATCTTTCGAAGCTCCGGACAAATATTATATATATTTATAAGATTCATCACATTCTTGTTAAATTAATTAAATGTAATTATTAATATTTAATTGTTCCATTTTTAATTCAATTTAAATATAAATTGTTAATATTTCCAAAAATTTGTCAAATATTCATCGTCATATTTTTATCGACACCATATTAATAGAAATCTAAAATTGCAAAGCCCGACCGAATCGAATTTTACTTATTTCCAACGTTGTTCGCGGATTCCACCTTAGAAAGTATGGGTCTCATTACCCGTATCACAATTGCGACGACCATCATCGGATACGTCAGTCACATGCATTCTATATTATACGTTAGATCGCTGGCGCGCTATAATTTCTTGGGGATGTAAAATGAGGTATACGAGACCCGATGCGATGGTGCGCCATTATGCGGATTGCCGTTTGCGCTGCAGGAAGTCATGAATGCGGCAGAGTGTAATAAGAATGTAGCAAAACGAACGCGCCGATACTTTCACAAGTAAATCGCTCAGGTAGCTTCGCGCGCGCAGCTCAGGTAGCATTCGTGCGGTTCAGGTAGCTTCACGCAGCTCGGATAACTTCGAGCAGCTTATACGCAATCATAATATACTTCCGTACGTATTGTCTGCTAATATTATAAAGCGTGGTTTTGCTTTATTGCGATTAATTTGTCGGAAGAGAACAATAGCAGCGATATTCACATCGTAAAAGCTTATGTTAGACCTCTTAATGGAAATATTAACTACTCGCAATTATAAGTACCCTTAATTAGCGATTCGGATAATGAATTGCCCTTTACATATGCTTTTTTCATGTTTCAAATGTTATAATAAAATTCGTCTGGCAGGCAATTGAAACGATGAGGCGATAACCTGTAACTAAAATATTTTGCGCCGATGATATGTGTGCCAGTTTTTTAATTAGCATCGTAAGTAAATTGAATCGTTCCCTTGCTGATTTATTTTTATTTAAATTATTTAATTCCACGTTATCGCGTTATATGCTGCGAGATCGCTAGCAGCTGCGGAACGTAACAAACGGAAAAATCCGGTAAAATCGGACACGCGCGCACTTTCCAAACGCATAACAGAATTATTCCGTATCTGTTAATGTGGCCATAAGTCTCCGGAGAGAAACAAAATCCTCGGCGCAAGACAAGACTCTGAAGTGTTAAAAAAAAAGTTGCAAAAAGTTTCGACATTCTAGAACCAGCTTAAACGTCCAATATAAATTTTTTAATAATTTAACATAATTATTTTTAGAGCTGTTTCAGTAAAATTGTCCTTTCCGTGTACCAGTTCGCGCAAGGACGAGCTCCATTGGCGAGTTTGTGAATTTTAAAATAAAATCTCAATTGCTTTCTCTCACAGAGAATTAATTTTGATAAAGATTAAAGATTGAGAAAAGCGCTCTGGGATTAGTACCCACATTGTGACGCCCGTAACTCGCCTCCTTCATCAGAAGTAGGTGTGTAAGATGAGCGTCGCGCGTGACGTCCAAATTGTCATGCAAATATTGGACCGCGCACACATGGGCCAACACTATTTGCCTTTTACACACAGTCGTGTTGGCCGCCCGCGGTCAACTGCAAGTACCGTTGCTTCGTTATCCGGGAATGATATACGCACACACTCGTACATAACGCATACACACACACATACGTACACATACACACCCGCGCGCACATGCAAGCGCGTAAACCACGGGTTACCACGCTGCACGCCCGCGCACCTGTAAACAGAAGCCTCGAGGAAATCATTCTGACGATTACGGAGAAAGGAGAAGAGCGGTCAAGCACCTGGAGCACGTTAACCGAAGCGTCCTCCTCGCGGAAAACCACGTCGATATTCGCACGCGAACGGTTCGCGAATGTTCATGAATGAGACTGCGATTAATTCTCTCACGAGTTTGACCTGATAATTTAATTTAAGGTGCAAGGATGAAATTTGAATCATTAATTTTCCACGGAGAGCAAGAGGCTAAAAGTGAGAAAAAAATTCATATCCGATATGATATTACAGAGCGTTCGCAACATTACGGTCGGTCGCTCGTGTCCCGTTAAGCTTCAGTCCCGTTTTTTTTGCATACTCGATGTCAGTGCACATTAACGGTGTAGTCCAGTAATGACATATTGTCGCAAATAATACAAAACTCTAAATAATGGACTCTCAATCTAACTCGTCAAATGTATTTACTCAGCTTTTTATGTAGTAGGAATTATAGTTCAATATGCAGATGCAATATGAAACAAACTTTGTTATTCGTCCAATTTATCGGGAAACCACAAAACCGTTGTAGCCGCAATCTTTTTTTTTTTGTCAATTTAGAGGTAAAATTTTCCCTCCGAAAAATATCGAAAAAAAAAAGAAATAATCAATCAGCATTTTTATCCTTTTTAATTTTTAATATATACAATATTGTATTTCTGTATACTCATACTGTTTTCTTTTTCAAATTATAGCTGTGTAAATCCATTTGAAGTTGATTGAAGACTCTGGTTTTCCGGTAATTATTTTCTCTTTTTATCCGGAAGATAAATTTCCTTATTTTTTGTTTTATTTGTAAACAGGCTCCCGGACATATTCGCGGAGAAGAAACTCTTTTTTTTTTTTTTAAATACAGGCNGCCGCACGGCGAAGGAAAACAGTCGACTGTTTTTTTATTTTGACTTTTCATTTTGTTGCTTTTTCAAAACGGAATCTGTAATGTAGACACGTTTCACGGCGTATTTTCTCGCCGTTATCTCAACACACGCGGAATCCGAGGAAAAAGTCTGTTAATTTCGCGGCGGGACGGACACGCCGGCGCGGCGTGGATAATTATTTGGCATGCATTAGTCACAGAGAGCTCGGCTGAAGATCGCGCTTCCTAAAATGCTTCGTTACCCACGGGCAAAATCGCGATTTAACTCCTCCCACCGATCGTTAACTGCACCGTGCGCGGAGATGCACAGCCGAGCGAGTCGATGATTGACGATGCGATCGAGAGTAATTAGGTATCAAGTCGCATTAATTACCGAACGGTAATCACTGATGCAACAGTACAGAACGTACTCGAACGTAACATCGCTTTGATTTCCCGGTACATGCTACGAGCGTCTTGGAATAAATTTTTTAAATCGAGAAATTGAAGCAACGAATGAATGAATGAACAGCGTCGAGAGTTATCCACTTGCAGTCTCGAAAAAAATCTGTAAATGCAGACTTGATGCCGTTTGATATTTCGTTAATGTTTAAAACAAATTCATTTAGAATTCCTTTACCACGCGATTAATTATCATCATGTCACTCATGTAAATGATCAAATTGATATAAAAATTCACATATAATAGCTTGTAATAGAAATTAAAATTTTAGACACCGTATAATACATTTAAAGAATCAGAAAGCATATACGTATAGTCCCTAAATTAATAGCCCGGATACAGGATATTGAAAGTTTATTTTATGCTGCAAATTCACCAAATATAATATTTTAGAGATTTTAAAGAATTTTAGGGAAAATGAAATTCGGTTGGAAATGAAAACTCTTGTCAATAGTGACTCCATCAAAAGCTTATGTTCAAACTGAAATGATTTACTAGGTTTGTTGTTAATAAAATCAGATAAAAAAATGTATTATTTTTATTTTTTTATTGAGTCTAAAAATATGTATAAAAGTGATGAAATTGTTTTATTATGTTATTATTATATTATCATACCATCATATTAACACAGTATTATTATTATATTATATTATTATATTATCATACCATCATATTAACATATTGTTATAATAATATTATATTATAATGTTACATGTACAAGACAATCTTATATACAGTCACAAAAACTGATTGTCCGAACATAGGATATTGGGAATTTATTTTATGCTACAAATCAAAAGCATACTTTTGATGGAAATGTATCACTGGAAAAGGTTTTTAAACGAATTTTTGGTAAAAAAAATTGCGAATATTTGGTCAATTTGTAGCATAAAACGAATTGTATGTAATATTTATATTAATAAATGTATATCAAAATGTGTGCACGGCATACGAAATTATAAATTTTATTCTAATATTTGACTAGAATCTTATAGATTCAAAATGGATTTTCAGACAGGTTTTTTTTTTTCAATTTACGCTTGTCGTTTTGATCGATCCGCTGATTAATTTAACTCGAACGAATCTTCGAAGGGAAATTCCGGCGTTCGAAGGATTACATAATTAACGTGCGTTAATTGCATGTTTAGAGCTGCTGCGAAGCGTCGAACGCGCGCTCCCGAGAAGTTTTAATTTACCCCAACAAAATCCGCCAAGAGCTCGCACCGCGTCTCACGCGCACGTTCGTCTCTGTATGCGAAGAAGAAAGCCGGCATCGCCGAAGGAATGCGGTGATTATCTCCGGCGTAATAGTCCGCTAGATGAATGCTCACGCTGCCGCTGCATTTTTATCGGGTGAACGTGCCGCAGCAGCTGTACGATATAAACGTGTGCAGCGCGTCGTCTTCTCGGCCGTTTTCTATCGTGTTGCGTGTAACACACGAGTACATAGGAAGAGATGGAGGAGGGATATATAGGAAGGGACCCGAACCGTTTCCCAACTGCGGATAGTTGTGCATACTGTCCCCGTGGGAAGCCCCGCGTCCTCCTTCCCGTCCGACCTCGTGCATACCCGTTGTAACTTCCAACATTCCAACCGGCATACGACGTCTCCGCGACGGGCAAGGCGCTGGGCGATTAATTGAGATGACATAGCCGCTTATTAGCATGGCGTCGCAATATGCAGTTGCTTCTATCCGCGCGACGCGAGTCAATATCCTTCTCCTTTCGTGTCTGATTACAAATCCAATTTTGAGACGGATAGCAATAAGATAACAATAAGACAACATCGTCTTGTTGTCGATCTACAAATGTTATTTCCTCGTCTGCATTTTCGATGAAGGAGAAGGAAAGGAGGCCAATTTCGCGAAAAGTATTTCATTGTTAAATTTAAACGATTGTCGATTTATATATATATATATATATAAAGTTAAATATGAGTATAATTATTTTGTTTTATGCATGCTATAACTTGGTCTGAATGCAAATTCTACGAAAGCTAAATAAGTAACACGGAGGAAGTCTCATTACACTTTTCTTCGATTTAAATATTTATTCACTAAGCTTTTATTTTTTTCTACCACAAGAACAACGATACTCTCTCTTCTGAGATATTCTTCATTTATGAAAAAAAATATTGTAATATTAAGATAGGCGAAAAAAATAGCTAATTCTTGATGTTTGAATTAAGTTTAAAAAATAAGTTCTTTTAATACAGTGAAAAATTGAATGTCTTGAAATTTATTCTAGAAGAAATATCATTGTGCTTCTAAATTTAATTTATGAATACGATTATCTGTGCAATTTTGCACCACGCGAATATTCAAATATTAATACAACCAAAATGGAATCTCTCCAGTTAATAATTTTAGATGTATATCTTATGCATGCCCGAGAAATATGCGTGCTCCCCTTAATACGAAGTTTAATTTGGCGACCATTACGATGGCATAACAGCTCGTTATTGAATTACTCCCGTAGTTTGCAATTAGAATAATCAACGTAATTTCCGTCCAGGGAATAGAGGGACAAATGTCATATCTATATTCAGACATGCCATACATATATCCCGTTCTAAGACGAGAGACGATTAACGAAATAATTATGCGCGAGAATGTCTCACGCGAATGGATACAAGGCTGTTGCCTTATTTATATAATATTCTTTTCTAGGTTAGCCTTGGAAAAACCAATCTGCAAATATGTATAGGTATATTCACGTGAAAGAACTGTATTCACTTTTTTCAAAAGAAATAAAGAAACAAGAAGACATAAAGTTTCTAAATAAATGGCAAAATACAGATTCTTCACGCTGCTTATAATCCATCAATGAATGAAACATTTGGCGCGCGTTAGTCTTGAAAAGCGAAAAGTACGAGGATTAGTGTGGTGAAGCAGCGAGAGTGAGATAGTTGATCGTACGCAGATCTTCAATAAGCGATAATAAATCCGATTTATCGCGAGACGCTCTTTATCTGCCGTATGAATACGGGGAAAGTTAATCGCGATAATCCAAGCCCGGGAGGACGAGAGAAACGTGCTGTGTACACGCCGAGGTACACGTTCATTAAACGTGCACGAGGCCGCGATGGTGGCACGCGTGTTCGTGCGATCGTAAATGTCACGCAGATTCCGCGTGTCCGCGCTAAAACGTATTAATTTTAACACGTTGCCGCTCTCCGTTTGTCGCCACCGCGTGACAGCGCGCTAATTCATCACCGCCGCCAGTCCTTCGCCAGGTGATTCGTTATGACCGGTGAAAATCTCGCCCCGCGATCGAGATCCGTTATCGGGAGACAGCGGAGCGGCACCGATTCACGCGCGATGCAGCGCGGCGCAGCGCGGCGCGAGTGCTGTCACTTCCGACTATTTTTCACGGAGTTACGAATCGCGTAGCGGGCTCTTGACGCGTGACGTGATACAGAAAATTGCACGCCGCGCTGGTTGACTCGCGCGCGCGAGCGCGATCGGAAGAAAGTATCGTAAGAAGACCGGACGGTTTTTGCGCGCGCTCCACGTCTTCCTCAAGATGCCAGGCTCCGATGTTCTTGTAACTTAAAGTTACGGCGCTTTCTATTGTGCGCATCGAATCCGCACCTCCCTCTCGTCATCTTGTTTGTGGGGATGACATTTGAGAATGACAACATAGACACCTGACGTACACGTAATCCCTTATTTCCGGAAGTCGGAAGGTGCATCGACGGCACAGTGTGCCGTTATCTATATAAAATTAGATAATCATCTAGATAAAGAAAGAGATTTATCTTATCTTTATTTAAATTATTATAACGTATTTTATTATCTTCATCTTTATCTTACAAGAAAACAGTCGGAGCTGTCCCTCATCGATTTTGATGAGCTTTCGATATCTTGTAGAACATAAAAAAATAAAAAAAATATTACTCATATTGTTTTTATCTGTTTATCTCGAGGTTTAGGGGTTGAAACACGTCCTCGAAAATAATGGATTTTTAAAAAATTTGTTTTTTTTTCGAAAAAATGAATATACCGTTATACAGAGTATAAAAAACTATAAAACTTGTATGAAACATTTTTTCATATACTTCATAGTTTCAAAGATATTCGCTAAAACCGAAAAAATCCTCCACGAGGGGGTATTTTAACCCCTAAACCTAGAGATAAGCAGATAAAAAAAATAGTCTAATATTTTTTAATATTCGATATTATCTCTAAAAATTTAACTAGATAAAACTATATTTAATTGTATACATAATTTTATTTTTTATCTATATAAATTAAAATTAAATCATCTCTATGTTATCTAAGATGCTAAGCTGCATTTACATGTAATTTATCTTTATTTAGATAATTTTAAGTTATCTAAACTGGAAATCGAGTATCGCGGTAGACATCGTGAAGAACATGTTGCCCTATGCAAACAAGGCATACGTTAATACAAAGCACTCGTTATCAACGAAGGTATTACTCCGCAAGCAAAGGACGCATAAAGAACGTCATAAAATATCTTCCTCTTCCCTTCGCGTTACCTTCAGTCAAACAACTTTAAAACGCGGACAAATGAAACATAAATAACAACGTTTCTTTTCATTTCGCCGGAGGGGACTTTGGAAATATCAGAAATGTGGAAACGCTCTCGCGAGAAAGCTCCTTGAGAATGCTGCCGTGCAATATGCGAGGCAAACATCGGTTTCACGTCTCAGCGTATCTCTTTTAGCGTATACATATATTTATGTCTGATATGCATCGGACAATGCACTTCGAGGAATGCATCCACCATTCCGCGTGTACGAGCTGACATTTACATACCGAAAGAGCAAGAGAGAGAGAGAGAGAGAAAGACGGCAGGAGAGGAGAAAGAGAAAGGAAACATCTCGCTCTCCGAGAGAAATTCGTATACGAGCTGTGCGCATCCATGTGGGCGTCCTGCTCTCCAGCCAGACGATCGATGAAGTTCATCTCGCCGACGACGTTACATTCGGCCCGCATTAATCCTTCGATTCACGAGAGGTGCGCGAGCGGTTCACCAGCGATGCTCGACGTACCGCCGTTACGGACACCGATCGGCGAGAAAGCGTACGCGAAGAAACATTTCGCACCGTCGCTCGGAGAAATGTCCCTCCGTACGACCGGTGAAATACGGGCCCCGGCGAGTTTAATCGATTCGGCACATTAGCGGTACACGGTTCCGCCGCTATTAAGTCAGCCGAGCGAGGCGAGCGAACACGCGCCTGCGATTTTCAGCGATCGTCGGAGTCCCGCCACGTGTGCCTATCGGCGCGACTTCTGTAGGGGAAGTTTCCGAATCTTTCTTTCTCTCTCTCTCTCTCTCTTTCTCTACAGTATGTGATTCCGCGACGATCACGGAAGATCGGCAGTCGACCTGGTACGTGTCTAGGCCGAGCCTAGATACGATTTAGAAAGGCGAATGATTTCCCCCCTAGCAAAAGCGACCTCGCCCCGCCGTTCACTTTTCACCGAGGGAACCAATTCCGCCGGCTGCGCACTTCTCGGACTCTCCTCTCTCGGCTCTTCTATCTATCCGAGAGAGAGCCTTTACTTGTTAAAACAAAAACTCAATTTTTCATGAGTTGTTTCGAGGGTTTCTATGTTTAAACTCTTGCGGAATTTCCTACGGGTAATTCCAGATGCAGCAATTTCGAAATTCAGACTGTCATTGTTCATTGTTAGTGAAAAATAATTGGAGATATTAATTTTTACATTGAATTTAATTTTGATATCTAAACTTCAAAGTTGCCTTCAAAGTTGTTTAGAAAATAAATTTTGAAATTCTCCGATCTCTCCTTATTTGTTAGATGACAGAGAATTTTCTGTAACCAATAATATTTAAGGAGACTTTATATATACCTAGATGAAAGTCAAAAAGAGGCTTAACTTTGCGAATTTCTTACAAAAAAATGGAAGAAGATAGAAAAATCGTGTTTATATCAATGTAAGGATCATACACACTTTTCTCTATTTGATATTTAAATTTTATTAAAAAATAATGTAAAATGGAGTCGCTATTCAAGTTTTCCTAAATCATGTTTATAAAAAAGATATTTATGATGATCACTGTTTTTTCATAGGAATCAGAAAGTAAAATGACGCAAGCTTTAGAAAACAAACATAGATCTAGTGCTTGACGTAGTCATATTTGAAAATATTGCGTTTAAAAAAAATAGCAACTGGTCAAAGTGTCAACCAAACGATTTTTCACTATAAATTTAACTTGTTTTTTTACAATACAAAGAACAATCATCGTTAAAAACGTCAAGCACTAGTTTTTTTTTTTTAAGTATAAACTTTCAAGTCGATCAATCAAGCTATCTTCATGTTATTACGTGATCTGAAATATGATTTAAATAGCAACGCCATTATATATAATTTTTTAATAAAATTGAAATGTCAAATAGAAAACGGTATGATCTTTACAAAGTAATAAACAACACAACTCCCTTATTTTCTTACGTTGAGAAATACTGTGACTGGTCACTTTACTGTTTAAGAGTTTCTCTACATATGTCACGTAAAAAATTATTTGTAAAGTACGCGAGTTATGTGTGTATGTGTGTGTGTGTGTGTGTAAATGCATCTTACTTTAAAAATATAACATTAAAAAAATTGTAAGTACTCTTTAGAATAAGAGCATTTAAAGAAATTAGGAGCAAAGCTCAAATTCCAGACATTATTATATTCTTTTTTTTTACTTTTTCAGGTTTTCCCTGATCAAATTAAATTTCCATGACTTTTCTCGGTTTTCCGGATATGTGGCAACCTTGTTTAAAATTATATGACACTTTGCTATCTTTTATTTCATAATTAAATGAAAAATTTTAAATTTAACAGAGAATATTCATTAATTCTCCGGGTAACCATAATCCTGGCCACAATCGTATCCTGTTAATTCAAATTATAAAATATATTCTGAAAATTTAAATTACATTAAAGTTGAATCAATTCTGAATTTATAGAAAATGTTTTTCATGGAATATATAAAAACGTTTACACATAACAATTATACAGGGTGTCTGTAAAGTCTGTTTCTACCTCCTATATCTGAAACGGTTCAAAATTATGAAAAACAAAATATATGTTCGATCATTTCAAGGGACTACTCTCTTAAAGGGGTTGGGATTAAAAGAGTGGTTCTTTGAAATAATCGAACAAATACTTTATTCGATTTTTCATAATTTTGAACCATTTCTGAAATGTAGGAGGTATAAACAGACTATAGACACCCTGTATACAAATTATTAAAAAAAAAGTACAATTATATTCACGAATTTTATTAAGGCATTAAAATGTACACTGAGAAAAAAAACTGTTAACTGAACTAAATACGTTTAGTTGCATATGAATTACTTAGTTCAAATGTTAATTTATTTGAGTCAAATACACGGTAGTAATTCGAATGAATATCTGTAGTTTCTCGAAATGACATTTCTTTGAATTAACAAATGTTTGCTTGACAGCCCGTGACCGCCGCATTTAGTTGAATGAACTAATATTTTTTTAAGTCAACAAATTTTTTTTCTCAGTGTAAGGTGCAACAGTGAAGCTCGCTTATTCACTTTCCAAGTCTTGTTGATGTACAACGAGGCTAAATAAAAAATATATTCGTTTCTCTGCGATATTAACGACTCTCTTTTTATTCTCCCGCAGAGTTTTGCCGCGCCAGTCAGTCACAATGGATGTCGAAACCGGGGCCATTTTGGCCCTGCAAATATTGGCGCTGTGCTCGATAGTCGCAGCCCTGTTGGCCTACCTGATGCGACAGTCCAGGAATGCCACCGACGAATACGAGTCCCGTAACAGACGTCATGTACTCGTTACCAGCTGTGATACATGCGTGGGCCTGCAGATCGCCCTTGCACTCTACGAAGCCGGCTACAAGGTAATAACGGCAGTGAGGGGATACCGCCATAAATTAGCTGCGGCATAAACTTCATCGTACGCTCGCCCCCGTTACACGCTGCCAGCCGCCGCGATGTTCTCTCCGCGACTCTCCAGTGAATATTCAAAATTGAGAGCCGCGAGAGAGAGAGAGAGAGAGAGCCACGCTGCGCATGAATGCCGAAGGCTGCGCCGAAGTAACGGCTCACCACTTTACTGCGTGGGAACCGCGCGGGACTTTTTGCACGCCGACAGATTATCGGAAATGCGCACAAGCGAACGCCTACGTTACCGCGCCGTCTCGTTTCTTCGGTTCTTGCGATGCGTGATTATCGTCTGAATTGGGTCAAAGCTATCATTCGAACTGTGTCTCCCAGTTAGCTCTACAGCTGCATAAATCTCGGATTTATATAATAGCGGAAAACTATGCGTACTCCGCGAAGAATAATACATTCATATTTGTCGCCTCTATTTTTTTTTTCTTTTATTATGCGAGAGAATAGCGGGGAATAGTTTTGCGAGCAGCTGTCAGCCAGTTTTGGGCACGCTGGCTTAAAACGGATAGACGTCGCATCCTCCCGCACACGTCCACTCTTTCCGCGGTTTCGCGAATCTAAACGGCTAAAGTTGAGCAGTGCCGTGAAACGCGACGACAACCGTTGAAACGCGATATCCCGCGGCCTTACGTCAGAATCCCCATTATCCCTTCGAGCGTGCAACATATTTCAGATTGTCGGAGCCCGGGCTCCAAATTAGTTTGCTCGTGTCAAGGGAGCGGAACATCGGCGAGCCCTTAAATCAGTTCTGCCGACAGTTTCACGACAGGTATTCACGTGTCCGCTGAGTATATCGTGTCACCACTCAAGAGTCGCACGCCCCCGCACCAAAAATTGCAATATGACAGGGACTCGACAGAATATCAGACTTTATCCGAGTAATGGCTTGTCCGAGAGGCGCATACTCCACGCCGATCATCTCGCGAGAGCTTTCTCGCGAAAGATCGTAATCGAATAACAATATTGCATTTATTATTGAATTGGAACAAAACTTCGTAGTGGCACATGTGTGGTTGAATAAATCCATGTACAAATATCATAAATATTATCTTTGAATTTCATTTAAAAATATTATGAACTTTTGTTCCAACCCAACATCTCTTCAGAAAATTCTCTTTAAAGATGTATTACACCTATTTTCACAAATATATTAATATTTGTACTTTGTACATATGAAACTATGTACATATGAAAGTTGTGTTTGTAATCATTTATTTACATTATTTGTTATTTTGTTATACTTAATACTAAAATTTCAGAAATAATAACATAAAAAAAATCTAAATTTTTATAATACAAAATTTTATTGCAAATCTGAGCTTAATTGTTCTGTAAATAAATAGAGTTTGTTTATAAAACAACTAATCTATACATCATAATGAAACTTATATAAATCATTCTGTATATTTAAAATACTCATATAAAAAATTCTGATTTTTATTATTATTTATTAATACATTATCATTACTCTTCTTATTAAAATAATTTTTAATGCAGGTAGAAAATTTTTTTGTTTACTTTCAAATGTTTACAAAAACAAATAAAATAATCTAATATAAGACTTTAATTATTTTAAACAGGTGTAACATATCCTTAACTAGTGCAATTAACGGAACAATAATTTCATTCCTCTCGTGATCCCTGTGCGTAATACACGCTCGAAAAAATCGTCTGGTAACTTTACACGTTAATCGTTTTTCTAAAATTCAGCGATGAAAGTTGTCGCTTAATGCACCGCGCCTTTTAGCATTTAGATCGGTATTTAATGTCGAAATCTCATTCGGTTTCGTTAATTAGCGATACGCAGTCAATCAGCTTACGTCATTTGCATGCTTCCCAAGTACTTTAATTGAACTAAACGGCAAAATTTTCACATAGTACAAAGGCAAAATTGATATGGAGGTCATTTATGTACGGATTCCAATTGCGGTCCGATTGTTCCACGTGTTCTGAAATTCGCGCTTTGGATTACCTATTACCTTTCGTATATCAAGAGCTGCACGCGTCAAAGGACCGTCACCGATTTACATGAATACCGTTAAACGATATTCAAAGCCAGTGTGCGATTTAATTGACCTTAGTAATTAATAGCGAAGCAAAATCAAACAGATATGAAAGAATATTTTAAAATATTATTTGAAAGCCGAAGCCTTTCGGGAAGATGTACAAAACAAGCAAAATAATTTTAATGCCGATATTAATGCCGATATAATTTTGATGTCGATATTAATGTTGTTAAATAAAAATTCAGCAAATATAATAACTTCAAAGCTAAACATTATTTTACGATATAGTATTCAATTTGTGAATGTAAAAAAATTTACGTTTACACAACAGAATACGATTGAATTTGGTCGAGTGAAATGTTTAGCAATAATTATGTAAACTAAATCTCATAAAATTTTTTTTCTGAAAATAGAGATAGCAGTTGAAAGGAGAATTTCGAGTTTGTGTTCCTTACGTAAGATCCAGTCCATTAGTTACAATCGAGCCTACGTGTCATTTAACATGACCTATCAAAGTCAAAGCGTATCGCGCGGTATCGAGCGGTGCCAATAACGGTGTGTAACAGAGCAGCACGTAGAATGTGGAGTTGCGGCGGCGGTGGTCTTTCAAAATATTATATACTACAAGGTGTCATGTTCCCCCTGCGACAGGTGTTCGCGGGTCTGCTGGACCCAACTGGTGGCTCACCGTCGGTCAAGATCTTGAAGGCGATCGAGCTGGAGCGGCAGAAAGAGGACGAGCCCGGCGGTGCAGGCGACGGTGATCCGCAGCAATCGGAAGCCGCACGTGCCCGCGGTCAAATCGTGCCATTGGAACTGGACCCGACGAGGGAGGACAGTTTGCGTGCTTGTTTGGACGCCGTCAGGGCGAAACTTCCGGCCGGCGAGGATGGCAAGACGTTTTACTCATTTAGCCCGGTTTCCTTCGGTTAACCGTTGAATCGTGCCAGCCGAGAGATGACCGCAATACCGATTGTAAACTAAATAGAAAGTTTCAAGTAACTAATCCGATAGGAGGCTTAACCGAAAAATTAATAGGCATCAGTAAACAAGATTGAGGTATTGATGAGAATAATTAACTTTCTCAAATCAATAACTATTACAAAAATCAAATTTAATATATATAGAAAGTGAGAGAGAAAGAGAAAGAGACAGAAACAACCTTTTGCATGGATTTCATACTTTCGTTTTAATAACATTATAACGTATGATTAGAGAAAGGAGAAGCGCTGTCGTGTAACGTTCAGGTCTTCAAGTTAGTACGCGAACTTTTCAGTCGCGCTTCATTTCTCGGAATAAATGATTATCGGCACTGAAGAGACTGAGCATTATACTTACAAACGCGCGATAGAGTAGAAAGGAAGTTTTCGAATGGGCGAAAGTTTTCCGACATCTTTTCAATAACAAGTACCCAAAAAAGCTTTAATCGCTCCTTTGTGTTAAAAAGGGATTAATCAGTGTCGTAACACACGGTAAATTACGTAATTTATATATTCACATGTAATCTGTGTAGAAAGTGCGTCGTGTATGTAAATAATGCTTTTAACGGTTATGCTTTCCCTGCCTCTCTTTGTGTTTTGATTTAATTTATAATTACTTCCTTGAGAGACGTTACGGTGTCGACCTGTTAAAGCCACTCTGGCTTCAGTATTAAATTTTCATTGTCGAATACTATTTTCTGCACTTTCACCTAAAACATTTAGTTACGAAATTTAATGAAGTCTCGTCTGTGTACACATGAACAATGTAATATTGAAATAAGAAATAACTTATTCGTTTTTATGATTTCTTTTCTAGTATTTTATAAATTACGTGAGAAGTTATGTGTTTATATGGGAAACTATCTTATTATTTAATTTAATAATGTACACGAATGTATTAATATCCACGTTATTTTATCAGTACATTAAGTATATACCCATTAAAAAAATACACGCGTCTTTCGAAAAGTTTCTTAAGCAATACATTAGTAGCGTGATTCTTCATGAATTTTAATTTGAGTAAAATAAGTTTCATCCTTTATAAAATGACGTAAAACAAGATTGACGTAAAAGTTTCAAGTCGATCTATCAAGTAGCTTGTTTGAAAGTTATTGTGCTCGGCATTTCAAGACAATGCACCGGCTCACGCTACAGCTGTTGCAATAGCCAAAATTCATGAATTGCTGTCAAATCCGCCTTATTTACCAATCACTCGGAATAAGACTGATCTTGAAATGCCAAACACAATAACTTGGAAGCGTTGTCAAACACAAACTATTTGACAGGTCAACTTGAAATTTTTATGTCAAATTTCCTTAAAGAAGGAAACTATTCACTGAATTGAAAATCACATGAAAAATTACGCCACCAGTGTCACTTAAGAAACTTTTCGAACAACTCATTAAAAAAACAGTCGCTCCTTTTCAACTTTAATTTATTGAGAGTTACAATGCGAAAAAGTGACCAGTGGAAAATCCAATATAATTTCCATATTAAATTTTTATTTAATTAATCACATAATTAGGCTGAAATAACATTGGAAAACTTTTCGCAATTACCATTTCGCAAATATTTCAGTGTCGACACGACGCATATTTTGCGTCATTTAATTAACTGTGCTAATTGTGGATAACTAGACATACACAAGAAAAATGAAATAATTTTTCATACGGACTGTAACGAGCATCAGTTGCATGTTTTCGAATAACGCCAATATTTATTCAGCTATAGATAAGTTGAAAGTTTCTACGTATTCAGTTTCACTTTTATACACGGCTTCGTTAGCTCTATTATTAGTTATTCCCGTGCGAGAGGAGCGAACTCCGAGTAATTCATCTCGTACTAATTTAATGAAATTCGGTATTGAACGAATAATGTTCTGGATGTAGAATCGGTGCCCGTTTTCATAATAATTCAGTCGGCTTGTCAGGTTCGATAAAGTGCCCCGGGGCTTTATCGACGCCGACGATGGATACGACGTTGGTAGAGCTCTATCACGTGTATATACAGGTACGAGCTCGCGGGAAAAGTACGCGAATTAAATACCACGATTTTTACGTGAAAAAAATGCTTAAAAGGCGGAAAAGTAAAATACTCGCGAATAAATCATTCGAAACTTTAATGCAACTCTCAACTTCCTTCCGCGATGATTCCAACAAGATTTTTACGAGACGAGTATATTTGCACTCGCATAGATCTGTCGTGCGATATATCTTGCGCACATAATGGAAGTTTGCGTAATGGGAAAACACGAGGAAATAACATACCTCCATCCCGTAGAATAAATAAGCGCGAACGTCATATTCACAGATTTTTGCTATTCGTTACACCCGCGAACAACTGTCAGGCGAATGTTTTCGCATTGCGAAAATTGAGACGGAAGCGCCGAATATATTTGTTTAGTTTAGCGCGGCCGGCGGATGAAAGTGCACTTTCATTTATAAGTCGTACTTCCGATTGGAAATGCAATTTCAGATGCCCAATATCAGATGCCGGGGAGAGCCGTAATTGCAGCCATCTTGTGCGGTATTTACTCGCGATTGCCTTCCGCTCGTTGTATATAACGATTCTCATCAGCGCGAGCGAAGTTCGACGAAATAAACTTCCATCTGCCCCTCGTTTCCGCTTCCCTTCCCCCTTGTCCCCGGGAAGATTCGCTTTAAGTACGCTAGAGCGTTGAATTTTATTTAATTGCAGGTCTTTGGGCAGTCGTGCACACGGGTGGCTTGGTTTTACCAGGTGTCATAGAAAAACAAACCAGCTCGATGTGGGAATCCATGTTGCGCCATAACTTGGTTGCTCCGCTAAGAACAGCTAGAGTGTTCATTCCTCTTTTACGCATCAAGAGAGGTATACTTGTCAAAATTTTAAATTAGAAAAAAATATCATTAACTGTCGCTACAGAAAAGACTAACGATTCTTTCTATCTCGCTTCGAAAAAAACAATTGCTTTTAGAGAGATGAAAAAATTTTGTTATAATTTATAGAATATTAAAATCTTTTAATCGATATAACTAAAAGTTTTTTACTACAAAAAAAGTTGAAATTTCTTCGTTAACCTTTTATGACATTTTTGAACAACAAAAAAATTGTTATAATTTATAATAACGAAATATCGAGATTTTTTAAAATCGTATTTCAAAACATTATCAAAAATATAAAAATTTCATAGAATATTTTAGTTATTTTAGTATTACATTTGAGTATTTGTGTAAAATTTGCACACACTTTACTTATTGGTTTAAAAGTTGTTTAATTTTTTGTTTATTCTTGATTCTTGTGTAAAACGCGTTTTGCAGTACTTACTTGCAAATTTGACTGAGAAGTGGCATTATCAATTAAATTAAAATTTTCACATATATACTAATAAAACTCTAATAAATATTCTTGCAAAAATTCATTTAGATCCACTTATTCGTTTAAGTTATTTATTTAAAACAGTAGAATATAGTAATTTTGGCTGCAAAACTATTATAAATTAAATTTGTCATTGTTTTCTTCTTTGTAGGTAGTTTCAATAGTTTAACGGCCAAATTTCGAGCATTGCGATTAAAATTTTTTGTTGTTGATTAGGAAAAAAAAGAATAAACCTAGAAAAGCCTACAGTTTTTTAATTTCAATAACTTTAGTTCATATTGTATAATCAAAACATCCTTAATTGAAATAAAAGTTAAAAATTTGTTACTACAAGAATAGTCGAGTCAAGATTTCTTCGTCAGTCTGAGTTAATGAGAAATTTGCTCGCTTAGCGAGGAAGCGATTGCTCCTTTGAAAGCTGTGGCAATACACAATAGTATACGCGGAGTAGAGCGTTCCCGACGACGTAGCGGGGACTATTCACCGATAGCAAAACCATATTCGTTCTTTAAGCGGCTTACTGAAAATGTTCTGTTCTCAAGGGCGCATCGTTCTACTGGGCGACTCCGAGACGAGCTACGACGGCAAAGCGGGCTCCGGACTGGTGGCGTTCAGCGCGTCCCGAAAAGCCGTGGAGGGTGCCGCGGAGGCGTTAAAAAGCGAATTACATTCATCGGGCGTCGACGTCGTACTTCTCAAACCGCCGCCCGTGAATCCCCTCGTTCTTTATGCATCGCCCGTTCTCAAGACGTAAGACATCTACCCCGGCTATCAGTTTACGATGCCTTGTTTCCGCCGCGGGGCTAACAAAGATGTTAAGTTGGTTGCAGGCATCGCGCCTGAAAGTTTTGCGAGCTGATCCACAGTTTCACTCTCTTTTATATAACGCGCTCCTCTTTCCCTCCCATCTCTCGCTTTCCCTCTAATACAATTCTCTCGTTAACAATATTAATTTCAATCTTAGAAATGAGGCCATTGTTCCGTATTCAAAGCCTTCGCTCACTTATTTTTACAAGCTTAATGATCAAGGGAGAATCACAAAGGATATCATTTTCTATTACTAATCCGCTTTTGATAATCAAATAAAAATGTAATCTGGACCTTTATAGAATTAGATTACTCAAGTGAAATCATTAAGGAAAGAGAGAGAAAGCATAAATATTTTAGAGTCTTCAAAATCCATCTATATCTGCCCTCTACGTCAATACGTCGCCGTTTACAACGGACTTAATTGCTAGAACAGTGCTGAATTATTTGCAGGGTCGACGTGGAGTCTGGCGTAACAGCCTCGGAAGGGACGTGGACTGCACCGCTATCGATTCATTCTGTGCAGAGCGCTCTGATTCCTGCGATTACGACGTCGTGCCCTCTAAGCGTTTACGATATGTCCGTCAAACCGAGGCTCTTCTGTCGATAAATCCCTTCCATGTCGTGCAAACGGACCGAAAGATCGCGAGACGTAATAATAACGCGGGGAATATAATAATATTCCTCGAGTCGATGCGATACGCAGGATATACGGGAACAATGGGAAACGTGCAATGTAATGGTATACACGCGTGTTCTCGCCGCGGTGTCATTTGCGCCGACGTGTCAGCCCGCGTGTCCTGAAGCGTCATATGCGGTATTTGCTTTCTCGGTTTCGTGGTAGGCGACATTTTCCGCGGTAGGCGTGTGAATGATGATCATTTTTTCATACGCCTATCCCGAACGGTATCAATTATGAATTCTCGCTTTTGTTCCCTGTCCATATTTTTGTATCGCGTTCGTTTGCTGTCAGGTTTCGGCGATTCGAGGAGATTATTTTTAATGAAACAGCCAATAATTTTCATCGCCACTGGAATAAATTCGTGACGACAATTAACTCTTAACAGGCACGTTTTCCGTCCCTTCGTCTTTCAAAAGTAAAATTATTCTAACGCTATTTTACGTTGTAAAAATAAGACTGTTTCCAAAGTAACTTATAGTCTAATATATTATGCAATTGCACATTGTGGGCGAGTCCGGTAGATTTATCTTCGATTGCGATGTTCAAATATTTGATTGTGTTGCAATTTCACGAAATGTATACTTCAAGAGGTTAAAACGGAAAATGTGTTTTACTTAAAAGGCTCCGGTGAACGTGTATGCGAAGTTAAAAGTTTCCTACCTTTGCGCATGTGTAAATATCAGATCTATAACAAATACAAAACATCGGGATAACTTTTGTAGATTTGAAAATATTCTACAAAGATTTTAATTATGTAATTTACAATTTAATTTTAAAGAGGTACACAATAAATAAATAATCTTTTTCCTTGTATTTCCTTGTATTATTTTTGGACTCTTTGCAAACGGAGTTTTCAATGAGTTTCTTTTTAAAAATAAACTTTTATAGACGATTAATATATTTTCTCTCATCTCCTCTAGTTGAAATTATATAAAATGTAATGTTTGTAATATTTTTACGTATCTTCAAATCCACAATAGTTATTCAATCGTCTTCTTTTCGTTTAGTAGACTATTCTGTATTATGTAGGTCAACCATTCATGAAAACTACTTGTATTTATAGAGCATGATTGAAATGTGAAGCTTTTGCCAATAAATCTATTTTTAGATGGAGATGATAGAGTTTTCTTAAAAGGTATCGTAACGCACATATGAATGCTGTTGTTAAGTTAAAATGAAAAGTAATTTTTAATATATCCTCTTACTTGTAACTCGACGACAGTTTTATATGTATTGTTTGTCAAAATATGTAAAAATAATATGGAAAAAAATAGATTCTTGTGGTACTATCTCATTTTCCAATTTGTTGTTTCGTTAATAGGAGAAATATTTAAAATACATAATTCCCACATTTGTCCTATTTTTAATATACAAATGACCACTTTAATATAAGAAGAACATACGTGTGTTTTTAGTACAAAATATATTTAAAAAAAAATTTTATAGTCGAGAAGCATGAGAACTGTTGCTTGACTCGAAATTACATTCACTCTGTAACTACCAAATGGAAAAACATACGTGTGTTTTTAATGTAAAATATTATATCTATTCATTAAAAAAAAAATTGTATAGCCATGAAACATGAAAACTGTTACTTAATTCGAAATTACATTCACTTTGTTAAATGGCAATTGTTTATAACTTCCAAATGGAATACTAACAAAATCCGAGCAGGGCGGCACAATTTTACACAGAAAATATTCGAAAGTACAATTAAATATTCAAGTACTTTCTCAGAACAATTGAATTTTTTCGATTAAGCAAGAGTTTATCTTGCGTGAGAACATTTCGATATTAAATAATTGAGCATAGTACGGAAAAAGTCAATCCGTTGAATTGAAATATTTTCTTTCTCATTAAACACTGTACAATCCACGCAATATTATGCACGTCCAATTTTGTCATGTACAATTCTATACTTTGCCTCACGATTGTGATTATTCCGTACGCGATACATATCTGGCAGTATAATATAAGCTGCATATTATCTTTCGCGTCGGTGACTGTAGTTCCCATCACGAGCTACGCGGATAACGGGCTTCATCGTGAATAATTAATTTGTATGTTGCTTAGTGTGCGCAATGCGAATAACAAAATCTCGAAGTAAAATTAACGCGCGAGGGCGTAATGCATATGCATCGGATGTAAGTAATATTGCTTGTTATACCTGCTGTCGTGACTATCGCGCTGGAAATTAAAACTGATCTGACTGCCGCATTTGAGTTTTGCACTCGGGTCGGGTGGAATGATGCCACGGGAAAATTGCGCAGCGCAAGAACTAGCCGGGTAATCGAAAAATCCGCGCGCGCTTTCTCTCTGAGACTGCTCTCGGTGAGAGAACGAGCAAAAATCTTCGGTCCGCTGCGACCGCGATTGCGTTACCTTTACGGCAATGCGAATGAAAAATGTTGATTGACTATTTCGGCAATTGGCACGTGAGCAGTAATTTCACAAGATGTCGAAGCCGCGTGTTTCCAGAAAATACCAACAAGTGTTTATATCCACTACTACAATTAAAGTATGTATCCAAAAGAAAATAAGCACACTGAAAGAAAAAATTACTTAATTCAAATAAATATGTTAGTACAATTCAAATAACTTTATTTTATATCAAATCAGTAATATTTACTTTAAACAAGTAATATTTACTACAAATAAGCAATATTTATTACAAACAAGCAATATTTACTTGTCTTATGTAAATGAGTTATTTGAATAGTACTAATAATATATTTGTTTGAATCAGTAATCTTTTTTATTAGTGTACATATTTTTCTTAAGTAAATACAAATGGCGCATATACAATTATATGAGAGAAATATTAATATGTTTTATATTTAATTTAAAATTGAATGCGTTTTTTGATATAATAGATACATTCAAAAGTATAATTTCAGAGTAAGTTCAATACAATTTCTCTACAATTTTACAATTAATATTAATTTGTTCATGTCTTATTACTACATTAATTAAATAAATATATACATTTTAATTAATTTGCGTTATGTCAGTAATCCTTCATAAATGGACGCCTAGATATTATACCTTTTATTACTGCCTTCATTTCAAAACATATTCTTTATCACGGTTATTTTTCAAATTTGCGAGAGAGAAAATAATTAGCTATTTCAATAAGAAATTATCGACAAGCTTGTAAATAATCACGCTCGAAATTCATCGCCTTGACAAAAGATATTGTTGTCAATTATTACGTTAGAAGAGATATTTGACATACAATCTCATTGTTTACAATTGTTTCACCAATGACGAGCACATCATACACCAAATGGAGAGAGAAAGAACATAAATTCTCATTTACTTATAGTGTTGGTAATCCAAGCCTAAACAATATTATTTCATTCATTGATGATTTCACATCTTCAACCTTTTATTCAATTATTAAGAATCAGCCATGTAGCCTTATTAAAAACGGATTTTCAAATATATACCTGAATTCATTCACGTTTCACGAAAACAAAAATTCTGAGAAACGTATCTTTAAAGACTTATATTTAAATCTCTTGTTTATATATCTTCGAGTGTTCATAGAACGCTAATGGTTCAAACAGTAACAGAACGTAAAAGTTGGTATAAATTACATTGTACATTTATTATTTCCGAGCAATTGCTTTCCGGGCAGTAAAATCGCGCGACGCCAATTCGTGTCTGGCAGTGACGAAGATCGGGGTCGTACCGTGGCCGTTGTTTCAAAGAATTATTATCATTTCCACGACCCGACTCCTGTCACACCTCTTACTGTGCGGTGTCGCGGGAGACCAACCGCGGGGGTACGACAAACGGAATTAATGGTTAAAGGGGAACGTTTTTGCCTGTCCGAGGGTGGCCGCCGCTATAAAATGATCCCGCTCCTTTGGTCCTGGAGATAGTCCATTGGCGGTTTTCGTTAAGGAAGAAACATGGCTTTTGCGAAGGTAAACTAAAGTCGATAGTGCGACATTCGATATCCGTAAGTTGATACGCCGTAGGCACAGAGTGCATCGGAGAATATTACTGGGGCGCTCTGCTGGGGAACGGAAATTCGCGTTGTAACAGGTCGGACGAAGGCATGCACACGTCGCTTATAATTACGTATTCTTGCGAACAAAATTGTGGAAGGTGTTGCATCTTTTGTGAGCGCGTTACGCCGCTGACGTCGGAATAATTGCGCATCCCGGAAAGTATTAGCGTGGAAAGCGTTACAATGCGCGCGTTACATTGCGCCGGACGGGCTGGGTAATTTTTCGTTCACACATATGCACCCGTAATGCACAACCGTTACATAACGATTATATAACGATCAAAACGGAAATATTTTACCGTTCCGAACGTTGTTTGTATTAAAATCTCGATTGCATTATAAATTCAAACACTTAAATGGTAATTACACTCAAATTTTGCAAGTAGCTATTGTAGCACCGCATTAATTAAAATTGCAGGTATTGTAACAACATTAATTGAGCAATTATTAGTTCTGAATAATATAAGCAGCTTTTCAAAAAGTCCCACACTTTTCTAAGAGTGTTTCAAAATCAAGCCACAAAATACTTGGCCGATAATTAGAGAAACGGGATATTCTCAATTAAAATTTCCAGCGTCTTTGTCTTTGCGCGGCATATATAACAATTTCTTTTGAGGTGAAAATACGTTCAATAGGAGCTTAAGAAGGTTAGTTATCGTTGTACAATAGTCGCTTTAGTGAGAAAAGGTTGCATAATACTATCCATCTTTATAAAATGCTATAATAAAAGCCTTATAACAAAGACTGATCTTTCGCTGTAAGTTACGCACAGCATATATAATATTTCCTTCTTTTTTTTTTATCTTACGGATTTGAGTATTGGAAAGAGCGTATTAATCATAGCAGGGGCAGATTGAAAGTCAGAGATGCGATCAATTGAATTTTCTATTACAATTTAAAAGCAATATTATAAAAGTAAAAAAAAGTCGGAAAAGAAAATATTCCACTTCAAAAGATTTTAATAAAACTAACTACTTTAACTGAAGCTACAAATTTTCTGAAAGGTGTTTTTTTTTTTTTTTTTTTTTTTTTTTTNATCGTGAAAGAGTCCGGGGCCCTCTCTCTCTTTTCCTCTTCTCTCTCTTTGATATCCAATTTGCGGCAAGTGGACGGATATTAACCTTTCATGATCCGCCCGAGCAAAGAACTACAATGTATAACGTGAAGAATAACACGAAGGGCTCAGCACTTTTACCTGGCCGCGGGCGAAAGACCGCCGGTCCCGACCTCAAACTCAGAACGATCGATCCAATTTCAAGTTTCGCCGATCTCATCGACCCGTAGGGCGGACTACCGTGGCCTCCGTAAAACGAATCGCCGGAACCGCGCTGAACAAAGTATCACGCAGTCGTGACCGTAAAGTAGCGAGCGCGGAGTGTTTCGGAGGTCTTTATGTGGGCGGTAAAAGCGTCTCCGGCGAGTCTCCGTTCTGGCGCACATATGCGGAACGGAAAAATAATGGCGGGGCTTTTTTTCGGTAATTTTCTACTACACGCCACACCACACACACGTCGCGGCGTCGAAAATGAATTTTGCTTCCTGCGCGCGGCTCCTTGTCCTTCTTTCGCTCCTTCGCTCTCTCTCTCTCTCTTCTCTCTGTTTCTCCTTCTCTCTTTCTTTCTTTCTTTCTCGATTAGATTTAAGAGATTAACTTTTCCAATTATTCGCGGCCACCAATTTACCTTTAACAGCGAACAGTACCTCACGGGCGGCGTTGTCGGCTGCTTACACGACGCTCGAATGTCCCTCCTCGCTTTACAGGAATTGATTGTCTGCGTCGTCTTCGTCGCTGTCGTTGTTAAGAGCTTCCCCAGGATGCAGTACGAGGAAAATGCGGCGGGTGAGTGTCTCTCGCTTAATTCATGGAATCGGTCACTCGAGGAGGCAATTACGCGCATTGGTTTATCGATCCTTGCGAGTGCACATCTTGATGATACTCTCGCACGTTAAACACTACGACTTAAATTGGGCTTAAATTCTGGCTAAAATTTCAACGGGACGTTTGCGAGCGATTATTCGAAAAACCTAATCCAAGAACATAATAGTTTTACATGAAATCAATTGTAGAGGAAGATAACGACGAGGAACAGATCGCGGAGGATATAGATCGCAACGGACACAGCGGCGGTCACGACCACGCCCACTCCTATCATCATTTTTTCGGACCGGTGGCAGGCCATCACGAGGAGATTGCCTGGAAAGATAAACATGGACATCATCATCACGATTACAAGGCTCATCCCAAGTACAAATATTCATACGGCGTGGACGACCATCATACTAAAGATCATCATGGACAGAAGGAACACCGTAACGGTGAGTACATGTATTTTCTAAGGCACCTATAACTTTTATATTGCGTCAATATCAGTTGTATCAACATCGTTAATCCCAGTATGTTATGTGAGAATAACGCATCTTTCTTAAATAAAATGGCAATTATTTTATTATCACTGTCAATATTTATACATAATTATCTTATATAAAATTACTGATACTTTTAATATTGCACATTGATATTGAAAGCGATTCTTGAATATTTTCGTATGCTTTACAAAGATTGCTATTAAGAATGTTTGAAAACTCCTTTTAATGTTACGTAAATATAGCATTAGTTCTCTTTTACTTACAAAGTATTCTCTAAAGCTATCACCTATAACTTTTACATTACATCAATATCATTATCAGTTGTATCAATAGCATTATCCCGGTACGTTGCATAAAAATAACACGAGTCTTCTTAAATGATAATTATTTTACTGTCACCATCAATAGTTGCGAAGAATTATCACGTAAAATCGATTTCTGAATAGGTATCCTCTGTAGTTGTTACCAAAGATTGCTATTAAGAATGTCACTTTGAAAAACGATTCATTTTTTTTTAATATCATATACGTGTAGCACCAATTACCTTATTGACAAGGCAACGATATCCTAGATGTATCGCGCAATACCGATACGCAGCCAGCGGCGCAGCGAAATGCAATTCGATCTCGCGCTCTTAATTAGAATCTCGAAGTAACTGGATATCTGGCTGTGCTCTCAATTAGAACCAGGAAGGACCAAGTTCGTTTCTTACCCTCGGGCACATTGCAGGCACGCCCGTTGTGAATACACATCCGTCACTAGTCTGGCGTGTGTCTCTCGCAAAAACGCGAATGCCCCTATGCGCTCGTTCATATTCGACGTGCGCCTGTTAAATTTAATTGTGACTGATACGAGAGAGAGAGAGAGAGAGGGCATAAGAGTTTATTACGCATTCGTTGGGAAGCTCTCCGGCAAAGCCGGCGAATGAAATGCACGGAGCTTACGGCACGGCACGGTGGAGCTGTTCCGATACAGCGTACCCGGGAAATGTGTAACTGCCTGCGTAAATGCGAATTTAATTGGAACGTATGGAGAGATACATGAGCTTCTATTATATCTTCATTCAATCTGAATACCATTCTTAGCTCGGCTCCATATGTATAGTAACACTCTATTAGTCCGATAAACATTACAGCGAGTGTTATAAATCATGCAGGATAAATTTCCACTCTCTTCTCGTCGCGGAAAAATTATTTAAACGTTTTTAATTAATTCGCACTAAATAAACAATTTAAAAAATTCTTTCCCTGTAATTTTGTAATATTTTAAAATATTTAGACACTTCTACAATATCATACTTTTATAAACTTTTACCTTTGTAGAAGTAATTAAGTCATAAATGGAAGATAGAAGGAAATGGTCTCTTTAGATCATTATTGATTCCAATGAAATGTGTAAATATTAATTATGATATGAACCGCAGGCAAACATGTGGAGGGCGAATATCATATCCATGAGCCTGGCGGCAATGTCAGGAGCGTAAAATATCATGCTGATCCTCACGGCGGGTTTTACGCCGAGGTCCATAACTACGGCGGAAACGATCATTCGGGTGGCACATACGGCGGCCATAAACATCGATAATTGAAAGATATAATGAATAATTTTCGATAAAATGATCAATGAAAGAGATAAGAGTGACTAACGAGAATAACTGTAAACGAGCCTGCATTATGTACAAACTCGATCGTAGCCATTATATTGTTAAATGCTTATTTTTACATTTTGCGAATTACATGTATTGTTGAAAAATAATATTCTTATGAGCTATTAAATATTTTACTCCTTTATGATAGATGAGAAAGTAACGTGTATATCAATAAAAAATGTTATTACATAGTTCATGATCTGCGCATTAATTATTACGCACAAAAACACCTTCTTTTAAATTTTAATTCGTGTGCCTCATAATTTTTAATCCTTCATGGTCCAATGTATTTTTTGCTGCTTTCCTAGTCCAACCAAATCACTAGTGATAATGTTTTTGAAAGAGTTTTTGATTCTAAAAATCTGAAAAAATTCTGGTACACAGGTCTCTTCCAACATTCCAGAATACAATTTCACAATTGCTCGACCCGAAATGTTTGTCACTCTTTTTGTACGTATCCGAATTTGAGGTAGAATAAATCAAAATTGAAAAATTCGCCCGAATCTTCAAAATTCCCAATTAAGCCACGAAAGGTCAATAGCAAGCGCTACATGAATTATAAAAATAAAAAAATCTTCGATTAAAAAACAGAAAAAAACGTCAAGTTTGTAAAAAAAAAAAAAATGAGACTATCAAGATACACGACATTGCAATTTCTTTGTTAAAGTTACATCAACATTTGTAGAAATATCAGAACCCCACTTCTTAATTTTCAAAGTGAACTCTCCTTTGGAATTCATTCCTGGTTCTACCGCAATCGCGTGATCTCGTTTCATCAAAATGAGCAGGGTTTGCTCGCACGGTTTCTGCTGACCGAATGCAGCAAGTTGGCCGATCTCTCTCATCAGCACGCCGCAACATGTTTTTATCCAATCACGTTCCCGCGCGCAACCCTCGACCACTCGAGTCAGCAACGCGCGACGGATCGACCGGTGGTGGCGAGTCCGAGGGTCGTCGAAAAGCGAAGGAAGCGGCAAAATGCACCGCGGCAGGGAAAACGACGTGACGCGACGAGGGTGAAAGGAGAGCGAAGCCGAAATTTCGTGCCCTCCCGTCGAACAATCGCGGCGAACGGGATTGGTCGTTCTATAAGGAGGATCGGTCGGCCATTGTGTTACTGACCCGGGCCCTGCCAATTTTGTTGCCAATTTCGTCGCCAATTTCGTTGCCAATCTCGCCGGTTTCTAACGCGGATAATCGCATTGCGCAAACGCTTCGACAATTTCTATTAAGTTCTCTTAGCGGAGAGACTACAACCGTGTTGTAGGAACGAACCGGTGCTGAGAGAGAAACGTTGAATTTCCCGGACCGAGCAGCCCAAGGTTTCACATTTCGCAACATTTCCGAGCTTATAATCCTTGCCCTCGGTTTCAACTAACAACCGGTTGGATTATTATCGCTATCATCAATGTAGTAATAAAAAATAAACTAAATAACATGTTACACGGTTATCAAAGTTTCTTCGTTCCCTTTTTCCCAGTTATATAAAAATTCTATAAATACAAAGTTTTTGTAATGCTACGTTTTATCATTCGGAAGTAACGACGATTATTCCTTGCTTCTGCCAGATACGTGAACGCTATGATATCAACGTACAAAAACTGTTCTAAAAGAAACGAAGAGATTTCAATGTAGATTTTATATGCAATTTTACATATCTAACTCGATTATGTGCAAGCTGAACTACCACTCGTCGTCCAATTTTACACGTCACGGTATCTTTCGCAAGTCAGACTCGTTTGAGAAACTGTCGCATCGAAGATCGTGACAATCAGGAAGACTTATTAGCATAGTTGATGTTCCTCGCTGTACCGTCCAAAGAATATGATTTTAACTTGAATGTTGCGGTTGCTCATCAAGCGCAGCAGTTGAGTAAGAATCGCGAGAACCGGTGCAATACGTCTTTACATGCCGTATTCCCTTTGAGCTTTCACTAACGCAGGATGAAGCACATTAATGATAAAGTTCACGCTTCCACTATATACATATAGAGAAGGTAGTATCATGGCCCTTGTAGGTATTATGATCACTCGTAATATTCGTGAATTGATCAAAGTTGGTTAAAGATAGACATTTGTCACCTTCCTCTAAATTAAGAACATATTTTAGGGTATTAGACACACCCTCTTATCCAATGTTAAATTCCACAAGGAACGGAAATGGGCCGACGTAAAGAGATGTGCAGATAAGGGAAAATGGCAGTACATTTCAACAGATTGATATGGTCACGTAGACAAGATCAGATACGACGTAATCTGTCTTGGACGCGGACGCTAATCTGCGTATGAGACTGATAGTTAGCTTAGATAATGCCGCGCACCCACATGTCGATTGTGGTGGTTGTGTATGGCGACGCGTCGACGGAAGATGTTGCTGTTTCTGATTGTCACGAGATTGTCACGCGTGTATGAGCGTGATGTCAAGTTCGCGTGACTTCGCGATGAGGAAACTGTGAGGGTGGTATCTGTTTAATTTAAAACTATTCGTGTGTTTCGCGCGCGCCATTCGAGTGCACCATCATTTCCCGACCGTGCCTTGACGGCGATATCTCCGTGTCCGATAACTCACTGTCTCCTACAAAGCCGTAGTAATGCCAAACATATGACCTGTACTGTTGTGCACTAATCTATTGTAAGATCCTTATTATCTATACGTTACTAATTGGGAAGATAAGTTAAAGCTCATCATCTAATTTTTATTTTTATTTTATTTCTTTTTAATGAAAGCATGATCGTAAAATCAAAAATGCTTCAATCTGTTCGAAAATTATAGAATATTATTTAAAGCAAAACTACAGTAATGTTATGTTAAAATTTCAAACCGATTGATCGTATAGTTTCTAAGAAAATAAAAGTTTAAATTAGAGTTGTACACTCGGAATTTTATGACAGATGCATCGAATGACTGATATTATATATTACTTTTTAAACTGCTTCGATATACATAAAAATTACATGAAAAGTTAGAGCAAACTTTTTTGTGTGATCTCTCAAAAATTCAATTCCATTTACCATGTAAGTTTTTACAAGTAAAAAGTAAAAATAAAAGTATGTAAACTAAAGATAACTTTTGATGAATTAAAAACATATAACGGAAAATGAAACTATTTAAAAAAATGTTACAAAGATATTAATTAAAACTAATTGTAAGCTATTGTAAGATTCCAGGTGTAGGTAGGCATCGAAATGCAGATTAGTTAATTATATAGTCATGTACAACATTTTTAACGCAAAATTAAGAATATATAAATATAAAATCTTATTAACGTTTATCAAAAATATTTTATTAATTTAATTTTACGCAGTTAAAACCAATAGTGTGATCTCATGGAATACAAAACCAAATACATTCTAAAATTTCAATATTTATTATGCTCTCAATAATATAAATTAGTTTTTGCTAAGATTGTATCGATCATGCCTTTATAAATTGATGTGGGAAAAGATTAGAAGAGCAAGATTAATGTGAGATTAATTTTTTTTCGCTACTGTCATTCGTAATTCAATACATCTGCGACGAGTGCTTTGGAGCTTCAATTCATCTTGCTGCTTGAAATTGAGCAACCGAGTGTGCTTAACTAAACCTGTTGTTTCGCTTTCTCGCTTTATTAAACATAATTGTCGGTAATTGTCACCCTCCATTTGCTGTTCGATCAATCAAGATCAGCACGAATATCAGCGGAGCAATATCAACAATATGAAGTAACAAATTAAATTAAGTTATGTGCGAAGGGAAGCCGGGTATCATTAGTGCGACGCGATGTGCTCCCCTATGTATAATACGAATCCACGAAGCGACGTCCAGAGCGGATCGATACTGAAACGGGTTGTTGCTGAAGCAAATGGACGGATTACGAGTTGATTGCACGAGTTTCGATTGCTCTTTTTCAGGCACGAGACAGCTCCAGGGACAGCTATTCCTAAGTCTGAAATCTACTCGGCGCACACGGCTCCATCGGGACCGCCTGCGACAAAGGCTTCGCCTGCAGCTGTTTCTGCAATTAGCGAAATCGCCGATCGTTTCGCAGATGTGTACATACTGTACGAAGTAGCAGCGATCGAAGCTCAAGCTGCTGCTTTTTATGGAAATCGGTGATTGAAACGGTCTCTGCTTTGCATCGAGGCGATCCGTTGATATTGGAGAGCCTGACTTTATTTGGCGCATCGGATATGCCCGTGACGCGCGTTCACTTTGCCTTTCCGCTCGGCGTGCGGCGCGCGGAGGCAACGGAGTTACGGATGAGAAGGTTAAATCTCTGATATCAAGCGTATCACGTGCTTGAATTTCATCACGGTGCGCGTTACACGTGTAACGCATTTGTAGCGTAAATAGGTTATTGTTACGCGCGGCGCGAGTGAAATTTTCCGATAATGAGGCTAGTCGTTGCGATTTGGAAGACGACGGTGACTATTAAACTAATAGCAATCGCGCGCCGTGATCTAATTATCGATTACTGCTATTTTTATCGCGACTAAGTAATTGCTATGCGCCATCCATTTCCGAAATCAGTGAGTCATCTAAAAATTGTAGCGCGACTGTAATTGTGATAATGTATTCTCTAAAAAGATTATTATCGTAGCAAATCTGCAGATTAAACCATTAACGTAGCACGTACTTTTCCGAAATAAAAGTTTGCTTGTATGAAGGATCAATATTTATTAAAATTATATTTAAAATAATTTTTAATATTGTAAATATTTCATCTTTATATAAATCCCCTGTTTCTCTCATATTTTGAAGATTTATAAAATATATTTATAAAATCTACAGAATATTAAAATAATAAATTAATTAAATAAATAAATATGTTGCAATTTTCTATCGTTATTTAATTTATCCGCTTCCCCAATATCTTCAATTATAAATATTTATTTTAAATCTGATCCGAATTTTTTATAATTATAGATGAAACAAGGTGAAAATTTTAAATCTTTTAGAAGAAGAAATATGGAGATTCGAATAAATATATATAGACAGTTAATTTTTTTCTTCTCGAATGATCCATTAGCGTATTCGAATATTGCCGTCGCGCGCTTCGATGCTCAGCTACGATCGCCGACGAAAGTCAATCGTTTCGAGACTTTTGGAAAAAAAACTTCCGTAACGCAATCGAAAGAGCGAAATCGATTGTTGTTTCAACGAGACGGGTGTCCACATGCGTGGCCGTTCGCTATAGCGGTGTTTCATCGCAGGGAGTGCCCAATCTTATGCATAGGAAAGCGATTGGTTCACGTCGTGTTTTTGTCATTCGCAGGGACTGTTTCGTACGTCCGCTACACAACGGTGGCGAAATTCTCCTGACAAAAATGAACGCTGGTGCGAGCTATATAAACTTTCATCGGAATCGACACAAGTATCACTCGCACTTTAGGAATTGGAAGCATGAAGGTTTGTGTCCATCCAAGCTCGATATGTAATTCATCATTACTAATATAATCCGACTATGATACGTACACTGAGAAAAAAATTTATTTGAATACTTGCAATGACATAATTTATTAAATGTAAATAAATATTTATTCAATAAAAAAAAGTTTAGTTAAATTACATTAGTGATTCTTGTATTAAATATTTATTAAAATTTAATAATTTTTTTCTCAGTGTAAGTTTCTATCTCCATTTAATTTTTAATATGCATAATATTTTATAAATAATAGAACGAAAGTTTTTACGTAAATTTCTATAAACACATTCTTTCTTTGTTGACTGTTTTAAATACATATTCTCGATTTTCTTGCAATCTATATATTTTTAATATACTTATGTTTTATATCGAATTCTAAACTGTGTAATATGAGCTTTCTTATCATAATAACTTGTTTATCACAGTTCCCTTGTAATCCATGTGAAGTAGAAAGCTCCCGCTTACGATCGGCCGTAGCTAGGTGCTTCTGAGTGTAAAATCCCAAACTTTGTTTCGTGTTTCGGACGGACGTACATGTAAATGGCAACAATTTGTCGGCAGCTTATCCTGTTATTGGCTACAGTGGCCCTTGCAGCGATCCAAAGTGGATTGGCAGGGCACGCTCACAGTTTCGCGCACTTTCATGGACCGGTCGTAGGGCCCGGACACGAAGTGATTGTCCACGATGAGCACGGCCATCATCATGTAGACTACGTCGCGCATCCCAAATACGAGTTCGCATACGGAATCGAGGATCATCACACTGGCGATTACCACGGACAAAAAGAACACAGAGACGGTAAGCCGGATCTCTAATTTATATACAAGAGGTTGTTAAAGTATCTAAAAATTTAGCTAGATATAGATCTGAAAATAATCAGAAATAATTATGAAACATGTTCAAACAATGCTCCAAAAAGCTTTGATAGTCTAGCAACTCCAGAACTCCTTGAGCGTTCTACATAATTATTTTTATCTAACAAAATTGTTTTCAAAGCTGTTTAAATTTTTAAATATTTCAGCAAAACCATTTCTTTCCGTGTACACGTAAAGAACAATTTTGTTGAAACACAAAACTGAAAATAATTATATTCAACCATTTAAAAAATTGCATCAGATATTTAACTGGTTGCTGGAATGTCAAAACTGTTTGCAGCAGCATTATCATGCTTGAGCGTCTTGCATAATTAATTTTATGACCTAATATAAAATTATTTTCTGATTTATAATCAGCTAAATTTTTAGATGTTACAGAGTAAAATTCTTTCCGCGTACAAACGCTTTTTGTGGAAACATTCGCAAACATAGCATTAAAAAGCAGCATTGTAATTATAAACGCAATACTATTTGTACACGAAAAGAATAATTTTATTGTATTATCTAAAAATTGAGCAAGATAAAAAAATGATTTTATGTTCAACTATCAAAATAATTATGTACAAACATGATGATACTGTTGCAAAAAGTTTTGACATTTAGCACCCAGCTTAAACGTCCAATGTAAAATTTTTAATGACTCAACATAATTATTTTCAGCGATGCATAATTGCATAATTAGTCGTTTAAATCTACTATTAGTACTAAAATTATTACATTTATATTAACGTAGAATCTCTGTACTGCAATTTTCTTCATATTATATTTGTCTTTTCATTAAGAGAAATATAATGTTATTTAATGTACACGACTAATTATTTTATTTCCAGTTCAGTCGGTTTTTTTTAACGATAGATTAAACTTCGTAAATTATTCAGCATCAAACCTATTAAAATTTATATAATCGCGCAAAGAGTTGTTGAATTTTTTACGATGCTCGCGCAACAGCGTGGAAGATGCTGCGGTCTAAATGTTACCGAAAGTTTTTGAAAAATTTCGATAAAAGTTCGTCCGGCGGATCTTCGCCGTGGCGAAGGGGAGATACTCGAACCTGCAGCTCAGAATCGTAATTAGCCGAGAGCGAAGAGCCGCGCGTTTAAACTTGATGCAGCGTTCCTTTTTTTATTTCCTCGTCATTCACGTTGCTTTTTTTTTTTAATTTTGCACAGCCGTGCGTCGGTAGTTAAAGATTATAAATAACGGGGTCAGATAACACGGCAGCGCGCTTCGGTGTGCTCCATTTTAATTTAACATCGCGTGTTCGATGATCACATTGACGTAACATAATATGCGAACGGCGCACGGTGTATCACAGTGATATCGATGACACGATGTCCGTGTATTTAATTCTTTGCAATTAATGCACGCTTGCGAGCGGTCGCCGTAATACATCCATCGCGTATTTGGTGCAAGAGCGATTTTTGTTCGCCAGGAAAAAAGGTCGTCGGTGAGTACACCGTCAAGGAACCGGGCGGCAACACCAGGACCGTGACCTACCACGCCGATCCGCACGGAGGATTTTTTGCTCACGTCCACAACTCCGGCGGTAATAACCATCACGGCGGTACATACGGCGGTTACCGGCACCACTGAAGGCGTCAAGGAAACCTAAGTGTGATACACGACGGTAACACACTTAACCCAGAGGTCAACTTCTCGCGTCGCGTTATAATTGTTAAATAAATATTTGCTGTTTCACAAATTTACGGCGCATTTCGCACTCACTTTCATCACCCGCCTTGACGCGAAGAATTATGGAAAGTAAAACAAACGCGCAGAGAATTATTTATCGCACGAAATTCTTTAATTATTAATGTTACATAACTGTATAATTAAAACTTCTTGTAATTTTTTTACTCTGCGATTCCAATTAGAGACAAGTTTATTATATTTTAACTCTTGAAATATTAAATGAATTTAATGGAAAGTTCCTTTTTCAAGAGAACATTTTTTTGTTTGCATGTTCTTTTCTGTTGCATAAGAGAGATAGGTGCGCGCTCCCACACAAAAATACACGACACATAAAATTGTAAATATAGAATTTTCTCCTGAAGTAATGCGAATTATACATTGTTTAAGGTAAGCTTGCTAGGCACGTATCATATTTTAGATTTTCGGCACTACGGCCTCGCTTATGTAATCGAAAGCGTTATTACCTACGAATAGCAACGGTAATTCAGAAGTGTAGGCAGAACAAATAAATGGGCAGATTGCGTGTATATAGGTCTAGCTCAATGAGCGAGCGAGGTGTTCTAAGCTTCGGCGAACATATTGGGTCACGTATTGGGACCAGCGCGATCGCTATCGCGTGAATAGACTAGCAGAAATTGAATTGCACACTTGCGGAGGTTATACGTGCCATTGAATAGTGTGTAACTCACCATTACCGCATTAGAAGGGTGCTACATGCTAAAGGAAACGGTTTAAGTAATTCAGAAGCTGCTCTGTTGGCCGTTTTACGTATGAGAAGACGTCCCATTGTTTACATTAAATTAACGAACGTTTAAGGAGGAGACTCTGTGAATGAGAACGATTTAACGATTTCAATTACAATTTTAATCCATACTCGTACTTTGAAGTAAATCTTTGATACAGGATCGTTCGTTAATTCTCCGGTTAGCGAATTCCCCTGTGAACATTCTGTAATTATCTTTAACATTTTAGCTGATAGAACCAGCGCGTTAATATTTACGCAAAGAGAAACGCTAATTATCGACGTGATGTTCGAAAAATATAGATATAATGAGTAACTATAATGGAATAAATATTTATGCACGGCGTAGGCGTAGCTGAGATGCAATTTTAGTCGCTGAAGCTTCGCTTAAAGGGATGAAATTAAGACGCCGTCCTTTGAGTCGGAAGAGGTCTCGGCTGCGCCGAGAAAGAGAGTATAGTGCGTCGTTTTCTCGAAGAAACGAGAGCGCAGCTTGAATGTCGAGAAAGAGGTATCGGGAGGAGCGCATCCGTTTGGCGTCAGACAACGTATTAATTTTTCAGGGCGCATCAGAGATGCGAGCGAAAATTAACCCGTTGCATGCACCATCGACTCTCAAAGGCAGGTGTATACTTCGGATCGAGAGCGCTATAAATGCTTTAAGGCAACCCCGTGCGAAATGCGGGAAGATGAGCCTCGGAGGGCGGGCGGGCTGTTTAACAAATTCTTTTGAGAACGCGGTCAGACTGATTATTCCGCGCGAAGCGGAGAACGCGAAAGAATAAATCACGGGGCGCGAGTGCACGGGCGGCGTGCACGGGCCCCGTATATTACGCGAATAATCACGATTGATCATCGCGGGGCGGAAGAAAACTGCGGGAGATGATATATGAACGGCGAAACGTACGGCGCGCACGTGGTTTCAATGATTCCATTTACGTGAACGATAATACGCCCAGCAGTCTCTCCCCGTATCGAGACTCCCCCTCTCGCTCTCTTCCTTCTTCCTCCTTTTATTTCTTCCTCCCTTCATCCCTTTCCTTTTATCTCACACGATTCATCGCCACGCGTTTTAGGACCGCAGCCGACGGCTACGAAAGGGCTGCGCGCGTGCCTTCCGGTTCGCCCTCGCTCGCGGAAGTGACAAATGAAATTCCCACCTTCGCGCCGCAAAAAAAAAATAGACAATCCTGAAATTAGTTACTCCTTCTCACACACAATTCCGTGAGAAGGGTAATTTCATCGGCGTGTGTTATTCCGGTCACCACTGCCGTTCTATCTCCCCTTCCGATTTGCCTCGACGCCTTGACGCCGTCTTGCCAACACCAGGCAATCTACAGGGCTGGATCGTATTGTCTTGGTAGGGTTCCGCAAATTCGAAAGGAACGAAAATAGTATCAAGCGGGCGTCGTCGTTCGGGACGAGGAAACATTTGAATTCGACGATTTCAGAAACAGGGCACGTAGAATCTATTTTGCGGTCCATATATATCACCTATCTCTTCTATTTATTTACAACAACAGTGTTGCTACGAAGTAAAAAGTAATAGATCGAAGAAGCTGAAAAAAAGACCTTTGAGGAAGATAAATTAATCGGAATTAAAACGCGAGGGAGAGAAACAATTTTTATATTTCTTCGCGCGCGCGCAAGAAATTTTCTTAAGACAGCGATCTAAGCATCATTCTGTAAGAATCACCTCTCATTGATCGCCTTATTTGAAATTTTGCAACAAATATGCAACGCTATAAATTTGAAATTTTGCAACAAATATGCAACGCTATAATAAATTTGAAACAATTAAATTTTATATTCATTTACAATGTAATACACGAAGGACGAGAGGACAAAGACAGGAAACTTAATCAGCGTTTAAAAAACACAATGTAAAAGATATAAAGGTGAAAATATTAAGTATCATTAATTACGTGAGATTAATTACACTGCACATTTTGTTTAGAAAGCACACAGGCTTAACGCATTTGTAAGGGATGCTGGCTTTCGTTTATAAAAATCTTTAATTCGGCCCTGAGCGCCAGGGCTATAGTCACCCTCTGTCAAGCGTAGCCACATTCAGACGTTGTCACGGGGGGATGGTGGCGCGGGTGTCGGAAACAGCCGGTGGCAATAATGCGAGATGGACGTGATAGGGTGCGATCGATTTTCTCGATCTCGGGGGAACGGACTCCTTATTATTCCGACTGAGGCCGAAGCACTCCCAAGGAAGCGTTGTTATTCGATTCTGGCCGGCGCGGTCGCTCATTCCCTCGAATCCGGCAGCTGTCGCGGCCACCCACCCATCACCCCTTATTTCCTTAGTCTACTTCGTGGCCGTAAAAATCCAATTCATCCCGGGACGCCGCCGGACAGGAATAAGAGTGTTCCGAGAACGTGTCGTCGTCGTAACGGCACGTTCGTAACGGCATAACAAACTGTCGCCAACCCGTCGAATCGAATTTACCCCCCTCCCCGAAGAAATTCGGCGATCTCGAAAAATCGTTGACGTCAAAAGGTATCCGGCGAGTTCACCACACGGCTATAAATCTATACAAGGTGTACGGTAAATCGTGGCACAATCGGCGAGGAAGCGCTTTCTTCGCGAAAGCAGCTTAAAATCGCAAGATAAATTTTCTTTATTGACTCGTAGAGAAAATTTTCCAGAGAAATGCGAGTGATCGTGAATGCGAAAATTGTAACGTATCTATTTAAATGCTTTAGTTCATGCGAAATCTTACGTCGAAATCGAAGAGAAATGGACAGCATTTCTAAAAATTTGCATGCCGAAATTATCAAGACTCACGTATTCTTTTGCACGCATAGATCTCCCTTAACAGGTTCCAATCTGTTTGGGTCCATCTTATTATTGATGCAGCAGAGAGCCGTTATCGCGTTTCAAAATCATCGTCATTCAGAAACGGTGGCGCCCGAAGGAAGCGGAAGAGTTTCACGGTTCGGCGGCTTAAAGTGCCCCCCCTCCCATCCCTCTCCGCAAAAAGACCATTATAAATTCCATTAATACTTGCCGGGCATTCGGGCCAAGCCGGGAGTTTAATTATCTCTCGTGGGCAGCCTCTTCCGCGCGGCGCTAAGTAAAGCGGGGGTACGGCATGCTGAATTAAGTAAGACTCGATAAAACGATCGTCAAGAATTAACAGGTCAGCCCGCGTTCCCTCGGTAGAGGTTACTTTTCAATTTACGACATATATTACCGCAGCTTTTTCGACACCGCCATACGTTAACTTAACTGTGGGTTATAAATCAGACACGATTCTTTAGCTTTTACAGCGAAGATTTACGATCGTCAGCATTTAATCTTGGTAGCGTTGCGACCGACGCTCGATGGTACCAATCAATTTAATTAACAATTGACTGCTGATTATTATTTAACCCATCCACAATCAGCTAAATTTTAAGTGCTTACTTTTCTTTTTAACGCTCTTCTTTTCGCGACTATCATATTTATACAATTTAATGTCTTTCAGTGTTATATATGCTGAACTATCCATGGGAGACTGACGATGATACAATTTTCCCATTTTGTCAATTCTGCTTCAAATTCGTTCACGTACAAAGAAAAAAAGTAAAAAACGTTTCGGGGGTTATATAATTGTACAATCGTATTCCCAAAAGTCAAAAGAGTGTGTACCAGAATTTTTCCGGATTTTTTAGAGACCTTTGAAAAAAGCTCTTTGAAAAATACATCTGTTTGCTAGCAAACCAGTTGGTCCGATTAAGCAGTGAAAAACAGGTTGATCTGTGAAAGGTTAAATTAATATGGGCGAATCGTTCATAGACAGCTATTTGATATTTGATAGACGTAAAGCAATATTATTTAAAATAGCGAATGAAAATTACACCAATAACTGTTACCAAGTGTGTCAATTGTAATAGATGAGCAAACAACATGCTATAAATTAAAAAATGTGAAGAGAGCCTCGAGCCTCTCGTCGGAAGTTCTTAAAAGCTCTTTCTATTTATTAATCCAAAGAGTCTATCTTTCAAACGGTGCACAAAGTCTGCGAAAGATAGAGAGAGAAGGAGCTGCACAAATATGTTTATAAAGTAAGTACTCTTTTTGCTTTACGACGGTGCGCAGTAGCGGCTGGCGAGGTAACGATTTTCTTCCGTCGTGGATATACTTTGTTTCCTCAGGATGCAGCCTGATCAGAACAGAAGTTACGAACTACTTCATTGTAAAGTTCCCGACTGGGATAACGATCGGTTAGTAACGTCGGGACTCACTTTTTTATTAGAGGATTTATAAAGGATGTTATATCGGCGAAAATGCAAAGACAGGGAAAAGCTTCGTGGTGTATATTTTCTGTCAAACTATATTTTGCGCGTGTTAGAGTTCGCGCGATTTTATAATAAAGTTGATATTTTCGAGAAATTATGCTGTAAAATGTAAAACCAGCGCTCTCAAGTCGAGTTAGAAATTTAATTATTTTAATTGAAGATTGGAGTTAATTTTTCTTTTATGAAATTTGTGTTAAGCTCAAATAAGCGATCTTGTCATGAATGATCGAAATTAGGGAATTTTTCGTTAATTAAGCTAGAAGAGATTTAATAAAAAATTGTTTTCTATTTGATGTAAAATAAGCATCACTTAGGAATTTGAGAATTTGTTATACAATGTAATGATACAAGGCCAAGATAAAAACCTGCAAAACACCCGACTTTTACGCGTGTTGAAAACAGGAGAGCACAAAGTTCTCTCGAAAGAGCGTTTTATGAGACTAGTTCTTTGGGAGGTTCGATCACAATGGTATGCCATTATCAACATACTTCAAAGGCCAATCGAGACTTTTGCTTATCGTCTGTTACCAGCTTAATTCGTTTCCATTTAACTTTCGTTAATACCAGGTCACCTCGTCTTCCAAGTGATCCACACGATTCATAAACTCTAGTTCATTTAAAGATAGAACTTTCAAAAATTTTCCATCTTCTTCGTTAACTATTTTTATTTAAAAATAATGTCATGACTATAATTATATTTCTCTTTTTATTATAATTTTCAATCTTTTATTATAGCCTTGTCTTTATTAGCATTCTCATTTACTGAATTTGAACTCAAGCGCGCGTGCATAATTAAGAATATTAATTCTTAATAATAATCAAGATCATTTTGCTGTATATACCATAATTAAGAAACTAGCAATATTGAGATTATCCTATTACTTTTCTTTTTTTTTTATTATTTGCAATTTACAGACAGAGCGTAATTTCAATAATATAATATTATGTACTGCAAAAAGAATTTGATAATAACAATCAAGCCTAGATAATAGTTGCTAAACTTCAGTGAAATAGTCAATTAAATATTTAGTTAGTATAACCAAATATTTAGTAATATTTAGTAACCATTTGGTAACTGATTGGTTATTATTATTAGATTTGAGGCTATTATTAATATAATTATTAAATATTACTAATTATTTGGTCATATTAATTAAATATTTAATTAAAATTATTTCTCCAAAGCTTGATTTATTACCAAACTTTTTTTCACTGTATGCTTTACTAAATTCAGCTGAAGATTCGGATCTTATCACACAATTACTTGTTTGCGTACGTCACTTTTTTTGTTTAACTCGAACTACTCCTGAACACGAATGACGTTTCAATTATTGCAGTCGCAGGCACACGTCGACGTTTTCAATGGAATGAAAAGTAAAATCGCGGGAACGGGAGCGGGTTTATAAATCCCGCGATGCCATCTCATTGCGAGGCGTACATTCACTCGCGAGTACATTTCCACTGTTCTCGCAACTCCCGGCGCGAGAGAAACGGATTAAATCCGCCGGATGTTTGGCAACGCAACCCGACCGCTCATCCCATACAACACTTTTATCCAATACGTATCCAAGATTTCCATAAATTTGCGCGGCTCTCCGGCGCGTCCGCGATAAAGCATCGTACCCGGGGCGGAAATGCGCCATGAAAATATTCCGCGGTAACATCTCGGGGGTACAGCATCATCACGCATGGCCGGCTCACGGAGTTCTGACGGATTTTGCGTTTTTGCGACAAGATGCTGCTGCTTCTTTTGCCTTTCGACGCGACACGGTTCGTTTATCCGAAAGCAAGGGATTCGCTCACGTTACTCATGAACCGCCTTCCTCTCCTACTGACAAGAGAAAAGAATGGCCGATCCTCTCGATTATGTGCGGTCGGCCGTGATAAAACTTTCGGAGACTCGGTAACAAAAAACTGCCCGGCGAAAACGATTGTAATGGACAAAGGATCGAGAATGGATTACTGCGGACATGTTAAATAAAACAGCCAGCCAGTTGAGCAAAAATGACATATTTGTTCCTAGCAAATACGAAATACGTTGTGGTTAATGAAATTTTCGTCACAGTAAGGCCATTAATGATTCATTTTAATTTCGTTGAGAATTTATTCGGTCTCTGAAATGTCTCTAAGCAAGTAACATAATAATGCACAGGTGGCTTTTGTCTGTAGGAACGCGTCCCTTTTGCGTTTTGATCTCTTTATATCTTTCTGAAGACGCTTTTTGTATTTATTCTTAAAAAGCTGAATAAAAGTCTGAATAGTCTTAAAAATCTGAATAAAAAAACATTATAATAAATGTCTCTTACTTTACAACATCTTAATATATTATAAGAAAATGAGATTAAAACAAGATTCAACACATTTCTTTCCTTTGCAAAACTAAGAGACCTGTAATTCGTTATAATATGTATGTAACACTAAGAAAAAATATCTTAAAACAAAAAAATTATTTATTCGGTAGGTCCTAATAGTTTATTTATTTGCAGTTCTAAAAAATATTTACTGTTAGACTATTACTTTTATATTCAAAATAATCAAATCTTTTAATCTAAGAAAATTTAATTAAGTTTATAATATTATTAGATTGTAAAATCATTATTTAAATGTAAAAAAAATGTAAAAATACAAAATTATATACTTAAGATATCACGTCTATTTACTTAAAAATATTTTTATTTAAACAGAACAAACAAATACATCAAAATATATGGTTTTAAGAAAATGTATTTTTTTCGTTAAAAATTTTTTTCTCGATAGGTATATACAATTTTTTTTAAATAAACAATCATATAAATATTTTTTAGAAATGTTAAGATATATGAAAGAGTCTTTGAAGATTTTCTTATGCTTGTAAAAATAATAAAAATTAATTCAGAAGTGTCATAACCCAACGTGTGTAAAGAAGATGTCATAAAACAACATGTGTACAGAGGATCAAGGATTGAAATTTTTATATGATAAGCGGAAGTGGTCAGAATATATATCAAAGATATTTTGTTGCCTTTTCAAGTTGACATGAATTGAATACGCTGACTCCAGAGGGACAAAGCTCCTTCGTTCCGAATTAAGGATGACCTTTCGACTTGACAAGTTGCAAACTGCATTGAAACTCCACCAGATATATTTGCGGAAGCCGGTTTCTGGAAAGAAGCGACTTTATTTCTCGGATTTTCGCGTGCGCCAGTCGCGAACTGTGGTAAGGCGGAGTACGCAATGATATCGGAAAAATGGGCTACCGTATAAAAGGAACGGGGCGGGCAAGCAAAATAAAGGAACAAGCGAAAAGGAGGAAAGTAAGGAAGAGTTCTTTCTCGCGCGCGACGTCACCGAGGTGTTTGGCGCTTTCGTAGCAGACAGTAAATTCTTGAGTGACGATAATTTTTGCGATGCCCTACCCACTGCTTCTCGTTGTGTTGCCGGATAGCATTAGAGTCCTGGTTCTCTGCCAAGATACATGTGCCAACACTCACCATTTCATAGATATGTTCATACATCCGCGGAATGATCCAGAAAACGTGAAAGTGTGCAATAATGAAATCTATAATCAATTTTAATCAATTTCCTTTAACTAACACTTAATTATTAATAATTACGTATTATTAAAAACTTTTATAAATTATTCTTAAAAATATAAATAGATTTACAGACAAAGATTATAAGATAATAAAGATAGTAAAATGTGTCAACGTATTATATATTAATTTTACTGAAGAAATATGCTTCCATAATTTGTTTAAATTGTATTAAAGTGTTACATTTTTTTGTGTTAATTTTGTATATAATATTTGTATTATTGTCTAGCACAGTTATCTTGTGTTAAATTAATATAAAAATTTGAATGGACCATTTGGACATACAATATATGTTAAATTTGACACAAATTTTCCAACGGTGTATGGTATACTTTGAAAAATAAAAAAGATTTGATCATTCTTTCTATTTCTCTTTCTTTTTTTCTGTTTTCCTCCTCTTTTACTTTGTTACTTTTCTTCTTTTTCTCATTCACTCTTTGTCATTCATTGCTTTTTTCACTTTTTTCTCTTTTACTTGTTCCTTCCAACTTTTTCTTTCTCTTTTTCCTCTCATTTTTTCTCTCACTTAGTATCTCACCTCTGTCTACTTCTATCTCTCTTTTTAACCCTGTTTCCCTCAATCACACTCTTTTCCTCTTTCTCGTTATTTCACTTCTCTCCCCTTCCCCTCCTCATATTTCGTTTCTTTTTTTCTCTTTGTATGCTATGTGCAACTTTGTATGGCAGGGAATCGATTGTCAGTCTATTCGGGTTCCGTTTCCACGCGCCTCCCTGTTACGGTCACGTATATCGCGAAAGACGACGCGCTTTATTCACGGGAACCATCGATACGCTCGTTTTGCGGACACACATCGTCGAAATTAAATTTCCCCCTTCTCCGCCCTTCGTGCTGACGCTCTGTGATACCGATTCCCTTGGCTTCAAAGGATGGCTTATCTTCCAGGCGTCGCTCCTTGACCGCGACGACGTGGAGAACAAGCATGAATCGCCCGTTTAATTTCCGTCCTATCCTTCTCTCTTTCACTTTGTCTCTCTCTTTCCCTTTTTTCTTATATCCTCTTCTTCTCTTTCGGTACAAAAGCAATTATCCAATGGGACCATAATGTCTGTAGCATGGGGCGTTTTCTTTGATATTGTTTGAGAATAAAATTTAAATTCCCGTAATACCTCTTGTTCTATTATTATAAAACACAGCGAACAATTATACTCAATTTTCGGAGAAAAGTGTTTAACTTCTTAATAAAGAAGTTCGCGAAATTAGTATTATTTTTTTTTGCATTCTTTAACAAATTTATAAAGTTTCTTATATTTCTTGAATTTCTACACTGAGAGAAAAAAATATGTCACAAGTAATTTTTTTCTAGAAATTATTTATTGTTTGACTATTTTTATATTCAAGATACTCAGATTTCTTTTAATCTAAGAAAACAATTTAATTAAGTTTAATAATACTAATTTATTTGTAAAATCATTTAAATGTTAAAATGTAAAAATAGTAAATTACATACTTAAGATAATATGTCTATTTGTTTAAAAATAAATGTTTTTACTTAAAACAAACAAATGCTTGCATCAAAATATGTGGTTTTAAGAAAAAAATGTTCCTCAGTGTAGCAATTTATATAGTCTTTCAGTATATTAAAAAAATTGAAAAAACTTTAAAAAAGGTACACATATCTACATATATGCATATTAACATTTTATTCACAATAAAGTGATTCCCGTAATAATAATAATTTCCAAATACAATTCGACTTTATGTTAGTATGAACATAACATTGTATGCACTCTTACATTGCATTCTATACTAGTATTTTTATTGTATTTCCGTGATGCGGAAGCTTTTTAAGAAAAAAAATGTCTTCCATCGAATGCATCTGGAAATTATTTAAGAACGATTCATTCAATTGCGATATGGTCGGTGTAATCGATATTGTTACCCGTATATCAGGTATATTTTCTTGTATCGAAGGCGAAGGCACGTAGATTTATAGTACGTTTTTATCGTATTTCAACTTAACTGCTACACATACATTTCGACGTCAACGCAAGTACGTTAAAGTCACGAACACGAGATTCTTCTTACCACCATTTTGCCTTAGTAGCTATTCCCACAGTTTCCCGTTATTGTGCGCAGTCACTTATTTTCCCAAATGCGAGAGAACGGCCGTTGGGCAACTCGTGATTTCGCGGATTCGCATTTATCACACGTCCTACAAGATGGTAAATCTACATCTCGGAATTGTTTTCCGATATCACTGTTCAATGATCTCCGAAGATGATAGGGAATCACCAGCTGTTGTCATAGACGTGAAAAGACTACGGACTATAAACGGGCCTGTATACACCCTTGCCTTTCAGAAAAATAGATTATCGATTACGTTGTGCCGTTCGACTGGCGTTGACAGCAGCGTCGCTTGAAGCGGGAGCCTAGCGATTTTAATGAAAAGTTTCTTTATTGGTATTTGGATCGAAAACGTCGTGACGGCGCAATCAAAACGCACCGCGGGCATTTTTATTTCGTATCGGAGAAAAGGCACAAGATCAGAATGCCAAGCAGCCTGCCTGCCTGCCTGCCGTTTGCGGTACGGGAGAGCGAGAACGGAAGAGAAAAATAGAATTTCATTATTGTGTAAAGCTGCACTCGGGTAAAGTCGTGCTTCCATAAAATTTCATCTCTGTTTATGCCGGCACGCTGCATTCTATTAAATTGAAACCGTCATTCACGCAACGACTATATAGTACACTTACATATGTGAGTGCAGATTTTATTCGCCTTTGAATTTGTCTTCCTTTCGCACATCAGAAAATATTTGTGCTCTATCACTGTCCAAATAGTATATTTCTGGAGCATTATATTATTTTGATCGACTCATATCTTAGATTTTGATATATCATTTTTAAATCACTCCTTTACTTTCAATTCATAATTGATACGTATGTGTGTGAATGTGTGTTACACGTATATAATTTAAAATTATCCAAGTTTTATAAAAATAATGTTTCAATAATTGGTTTTAATATTTGCTTTAATAACTTGTGCAAAATAATTTTCTTTGCTAATTGCTTTTTGCTGCGTATGTACGTGTAATTTGTACAATGTAATTTTTACTGCTTTTAATACATAACATTACATATAACAGTTTCGAAACGTAACAGAATTAATGAAATTTTAACGCTCTAAAGAGATCCGCCGCAATGTATTTGAAATTTAGCACTATTCGATCGTTCTCCTAATACATCCGCGATGCATAAATATTTGGCAATTAATGTTTTCAGTTTTCATCACTAAATATCTTTTTCAATCCGCGGCGTAGTTAACGCGTGACGAAAATGTCGTGAAACGCGCAGCGGAAAGTTCATCCGTTCGCATGGCAGATGCTGCGCCGGATCCCACATCTACTCTATCTACTTCACGTCCGCCCTTCTCATCGCCTCGATCGCGGCAAAAGGAAAGAGTCGTATGGAGAAGCGAAGAGTGAATATCGGAATATGTGATTCGATGAAGCTCAAGCGTGGCGACGGTGGCGGCGGTGGCGGCGGCAGCGGCTGCTGGCACGAGGGTTGCATTACCATTTTGGCCGTTGGCCAAACCCAGTCTCCAAACTCTGGGAATCTCCGATAAAAGATAAGCCCTCACCTCCTGCTCGCGGTTAAATTCAGATGGCACACCCGGTAGATAAACATACCCGGGGGAAGCCAGCCCCGAATCAACTCCCTACCACCCGCGGACTTCTCCCCGGCCGCTCTTGGGGCCGCATCGGGGATTTCCGTAGATTTACAAGCCGAAATTTCCTTATCGCAATCAACCGGCTATATGTTTCTTCTGGCGATCCTAAGAAACGAAATCGAAAGGAAGGGAAGTTATTAATCTTGCGGTAATATCGTCCGCTCCGCCGAGAGCATTTTCTCTCACTTCTCCCCGAACGTACATCAGTATAATTCGTGCGCGTTGAAAGTACTGTTCAGTGAAATCAGAATCCCGTGAAGAAACTTAAATTAAAACTTTCTCATGAAATAATATATTGAGGTACTTTCGAAACCGTATTAAAGTTCATGTAATAGAAATTCATTAATTTACTTTAAAACGGATGTGAAACAATTATTAAATCTATTCACAAATTATTAAATATACCATCAATTTCTGTATTACTTTACTGAATGGTTGTGCAGTTAAGCTTTATTATTAATGTTGTGTTCTTTCGACAATTTTCCTTGAAAGCTTAAATTATTAATATTATGCCAGCATACTATAATGATGTGTATACAACACTTGACGTTTATTATTTTGCAATAAAATCTTATAAAAATTTTATCAGGTTCCAATATCTGGCAGATCGAAACGAGCACTTACGTTGTCACATCGAAGCGATTCCTTTTTCTCATGGGAAAAACTTTGCTTCTTTTCCTAACGAGACAATAACGTGAAGAGTTTTTCGTACATTCAATCGATATAGCCGATGTCGAATATAGCCTCCGGCTATCCATAAGACTATGATTAACGATGATGATGATGATGATGATGTTCGCACACAAAGAAGTATAAATAAATAAGGACGACGTGGATTGCGGGGTGTATCAATGAACGATTGACTTTCCTGATATCGATGGCAACAAGGACCCTCGAAATGTTGTGATATGATGAATTAGGAAGTAATCGCGCAAATTACATAGTTTACACGCGTCTATATAAAGTGTGTCACGAATATCTTTTCTTAATCGTATAACGTATTTGATTGATTTATATACATTATACATATTTTTCAATGAGAAGATAAAATTTTGGCTTAAAAATTTCAAACAACTAAAAATTGAAAAAATTCATAGTTAATGATATATCGAAAAAAATGTTTATACAAAATCTATTATAATTGTATAAATATATGCATATATATATATATATATATCTTTAAATATACACACATTATTTCAATAATTTTATACAAAAGATAGAGAGAGTCGATGATTCTATTCTTTGCATACTTGCATCAATATGCCCATAATATATAATATAATTACTGTTGCATTACTGTTTTCTCTACATCTGTCAATGCAAAATTGAATAGCTAAATGCTGGTAAATGCAGGTAATGGAGGGCAAAGGTCTGACAGAGCAGTGAAGGTAACATAGAAGGCTAACTATTCATGAATACTACAACTGCATTGAACGATAACTACTGATGCAGGCAACAACTGAACTAAACCTCAACTACTGACGAACGTTATAATCCGAATGAAATATTTAGACCGTTTCAAGCAAAAGACCATCAGAATATGTTGCGAATAATTGTGCAGTTATAAAAGACTATTATCTCAATTTTTGGATACTTTCTTTGTTTTTGGAAAATTCTCTAAAAGATACAATGGAGTTATTGTGGCAACAGAAAGAAGGCTTTTGAAAGATGTCATTTCGAAAAAACGCGTTAAAAAATTATAAACAATTTGTACATTAATAAGATCTTTTTTGCAAATCTCTCTCTTTTTTGCTTGCTTTCTCTCTCTCTCTCTCTCTCTCTCTCTCTCAAAACTATTAAAAAATGTAAAAAAGTAATCGATTTTTGGAAATTCAAAAGCGAGAATATACTCCCTTAAATCACTATGTATATGTACATAACTGTTATCTTAGATACTTTTTAAATGTGAGCTTTTATGATATTTTATATTACACTGTAAGTGTGAATGTAACACGTATTGCATCTTGTTATACTGTGAATCACTTCAGTGAGCTGTAACGTCAGACAGATAGTATCGCTTTTTTCAGAAGATACAAAAAGGCAAATGTTGTTACATCGTCAGTCACGTAGATCAAACGATGGATCTGAACAATGCCATGACAGACGAAAGCCATGTAATCCTTTTATCAGCATTCCAATTGTTATGAGTTTCGTTCGTTGGACTTAAAACTAGTAATAGAATTCTTGTTACATCTCTAATTGATTTATCTTTCCTTTTTCTAGGATTTCTTTTAAGCATAACATTTATACTTTTATATTACAAAGAGTTATACTATTATTATTACAAAATTACTAAAAACTTTGAAGCATTTAAAAAATAATTATCTTCAATGATATTTAAAATATATATTACATAAAAGATCCTTGAAATCGTAATATATAACAAGAAAAAAACATATAAAATAGAAATTAATAAAAATTATATAGTAGAAAACTAAATATTAAATTGTATATTTCTTTATCATGCGTTGAAATATTTTGCACAAAATCACTAACATAAAGTTATGAATAATTTAACCATTAAAAATAAAAAATTAAAAAATTTTGTAACTTTAATATTCCTAAATTAGGCAATTTACTGTAAATATTAATAACTTAATTTATCAATAGAAAAAAAATCGGCGCAACGCAAAGTACGTCAGCATATTCGTAAGGCACTCTTTGATTATTACTTCTTGGCTCGTTCGTGCCCCAAAGAAGGACTTCCTATTACAGAGAAGCTGGATAAAGCATCATATTCGCGAATTTAAATAAGTGTTATGCTTCAATAATGGAAATCCTGCTTAAACGTACGGAAACTTTTCGTGTTCTTCAGAGGGAGCTGGCACCATTTGAGGTTCGTAACGAGCCTTGGCAGCAGAATTGCAGTGATCACAATGCAAAGGCGAAATCGTACGGGAAAAGTCCCTTTATCAAAGCTATATAGAAGGCGTTTCAGCGCATTAAGGTGGCCCGCGCCGTATTATCACTTTCAATTTATTCTCCTTTCCTCTTCTCAACGATTTTCGCGAGCGCGATGTGAAGTCGAATCGCCGCTGTCTGTCGTAATGGCAAATAAATGGCAAATGCCATTGGTAGAATTTTAAAAGAAGATATGATAGATTAATTTTCAATAAGATCAGTTCCTGAATTTTTATCTCATTTTTAATTATTTCTTTTTCTCACAAAACTAAATAACGTATAAATCAAAACAATACAGTCTTCTGTTTCTAAGAACTGTCAAATGCTAATAGTTTTTACAATTTTGAAAGAATACGCGATCTACATAACGTTAATGCGTCATAATAAAATGGCATAGTAATTTTTTATGGATTTCAGTGACATTTCATAGATTGCTTTTGCAAAATTTGCATTTAAATGTGCTATTTCCACTTAATAATGGAAAAACATTTGTTCTCGCAAATTTCGATCTCTTGCAACAAATAACAGGTAGAAGAATATCAATTGAATTTTCGCGAAAATATTCTGGGATTACAACAGAATATTTGCATTATGCAAAAATATAAAAAAAGTGATTGCCGTTGAGTGACAATTGAAATCTCATTACTATCGGGAGTAGTTTGAAAAATCCGAGATACGTTCCCTTCTATGGCAGAGTCATCTTTAATATTTGGAGCGTGTTTAACTTTTCTTCATAGATTAATCTGTTAATTTTTAATAGAAAAAGCACATTTAGTTCGCTCTTTACTATGAGGACTGTTTGTTCTTGTATCGACTACTAATATATTAACCTTGATATTATCCGGACTTGATCTAGCCAAATTAAATTTTTCAAAAATTTTGTATAATAAATATTAACCGAATTTACGTAAAGAAACATTATTAGATATATACTTAGCGTATTTCTGTTTAAATTTTTAATGTTTTTTTTAGACGGATATATATTTCTGTTTGCTTCATCTCGCATCGAGAGATTATTTCTTTTATACAAGGAAAATTCACTATACGTATCGGATTTAAACGCAATTTAGACCCCCAATGTCAAACTGTTTCTCTCAGAGTAGACTTGATCCTCAAATACAGACGTCTGACAGGTTCACGAACCTTCAAATTACATTGGAAGGAATGTTCTCCGATTCGATGGGATGCTCGCACCTGGTTAGTGATTGATCCCTACCAAGCCATTCATTTAATAAATTAAATTACGCAGAGCTGACAGCAAAATCAATCATAAGCTTTTGGTTAGTGATCAATTTTGTAGTGGCGTGAAAATTAAAATATATTAGCCCATCAGAATGCAAGTTAGATATACATTAAATATATAAAAATGTAATGGCATTATAAATAAATGTGTACCGATACAAAATTAATTGCGTGAATCATTATTAATTTAATTTACGTTGTAGCTAATGCGTAAAATTTGCTAATCTGCAATGTTATAAAATATACATTTCACTTATTTAAAACGAATCCAAATATCGAAAAAACACAAAAAAAAAACTATCATCGCGTATAACATTCGTTCGCACGCATGTTATCACGCTATTGACAAGCATGATAAAAGTGTTTTCGCGTACTCGGCAAAGTGAAGAATGATCTAGTCCGGCGAAATCCCGGCGACAACAACGTAAAATAGCGAAGCGAAATGACGTGGCGGACATTTCGCGTCGTTTAGATTACAAAATTTACATGCGACCTGCTGTAAAGTGGCTGCTTCACTTTATTACACACGCCTACGTCGTAATGCCGTGCATTACTCTCCCCGTACGCGGCGAGAAGTCTTTTTCATTCCCCTCACGACATCGGGATGCCTGTATGGCTTTGTTACCCCGTCGCAAGATTAACGAGGTCTCACGCAAGGGAGGTCTGTTTGTTCGCCGCACACGGAGCTGATGGCGGTGTAACGAGACGTGTTCGCCGCCGTGCACATAAGACTGAGCCTCACGAGGCAAGGCGGGAAAGTGGTTGCGTGGTAAGCGCAGATGAGGCGCGTGTCAGGTCAGACCGTGCGAGTTACAGAAGTCGCGGCAGCTTAGCGTCGCGTTTTTCATTCAGCGGCACACTTTAACGGTTCTTAACATCACGATCGCACGACGACACTTACTTTCGAAAATGTGCTTCTACGCACGCTATAAATAACCGTTTCCCGTTTAATAACTCTCTAAAATAGTGAGACACTCTGCCGCTTTCTTACTCGTGCTAAAGTACGCTTTTTATTTCAGCTAATAAATTTGTAACTCGTGGTAAATACATTTTTCCTTTAATAGCCAACTTTAGCAAAATGGAAAAGTTTGAGCTAGTTGATTTAGCTGAATCATTTCTTCGTGTGTAACTGTTACAAATGGTACGATATTTAATGAATAATCAAGTGGCTCGGAACATGATTACACGTTACGTCGTACATTTAGTACGGAAATATCCAAATTGTCGCTGTACATTATACAGTTCTGTGCGTGTTAAACTTCCCACTTTACAATGCGACAGTGTGCTATCTCTCCCAACTGTGACATCTGCTCTCCCTTTACTTTAATGAAGAGTATTTCACAGTATTGACCAGCATAGGTATTATATTAATATAGCATCGACACTCTAGATCAATAAAAGTTGGGGACTTTGTAACATATATCAATTACGATATTGCGAGAGTATTTGTTGTATAAAAATCATAAATATAGAACGTATGTAGAGGTTTTGTGCACAATAATGTATTTTGCAATCTATTTCAGAAAAAATTTTGTGAAAAATACAGAAAAGATAGAATCATAATTAAATCCAATAACAAACATTTTAAATTTGTGATAAAAATTCTATGAAATAGACTGAATTTAATAAATAAATTTGCTTTAAAACTTTCTGCATCACGTTTTTAAATATTTTAATATATAATTGTTCAGTTAATGTATGTATAAGTGATCAAGCAAAATTATTGTTCAATCAATTCTATGAAGAAAATTTTATCAAAAAAAGCGAATTTTTATATAATATCCTACTTTTATCTCCAGTAACTTTAAATGCCAATATATCTGAAAAATGGAGTACGATACAAGATAATAAGATTAATAAAAATTGTATATTTTACGTTAAATTGAAATCTTAGAGAAATTAAAGTGATTGATAATTTTAATTAAGATTGTTTACATCGCAATTATATTTTTTATTGGATTGATAAATTTAATGTTACATATTATTGCATTTTGTCTTATTAATATACTGATTGTGAGTAAAATCGCTTGAAATCCGTATACAGACAACTTACATTTTATTTCAATTCGCGATAAAATTACGCGAGAAACCAACGTATCAACGATACAAACGTAATCGCCATTTACACACATTTCTTGTTTCCCTTTACAAATGGGACTTCGATCGCGGAACGATCAACGATGGCGTGTTAACGTGTCAAAAGGGGAAATTGTACGTCTGCGATGCACAAAACATCGGCGATACAAATCGCGGCGTTCTTTCCCCTCATCTGAATTTCGCAGCGTGCGGAATTATTCGCGGTTCGCGCGTACGAAGATCTATCTCTCGATCTAAAATTCGTCGCGTCTAGATGCGCCTCTGGGGTCCAGGGTGATACAGTATCGCGTATGCGCCATACATCGTCTATGGACCGGGGAAGAGGAAGAGATAGAGAGAAAGAGAAATCGTGTGGACGCTCGTGTGACACTGCTGTCGCGTATCGAGAAAAATTACCATATCATGCAAATCCGGGCACGAGCCCAAAACACCTCCGGTTCGGCGCGGCGGGCGGCGGTGCGGTGCAATGCCAGTCCCTACGGCTTACNGTCCCTACGGCTTACGGGCACGGGCGGTGGCGGATGGCACGTTCGGATAAAAGTTGATAGAGCGTAACGCATTTGCTGCTGCCAACACGCAATTCCGGCCGACCGAAACAACAGTGACGAGACGGACCCCTCTGCTTTGTGCTCTCGCGCAGTAGATCGTCCGAAAAACAGTATACCCGACAGGACACGAGGGAACGATCGGAGGCTCTAATGGAGGGCGTCCCGCGCCCTGCATCAACGATTTTTGAGCCAATATTGATACGTCCGCTAAACGGGCAGTTTATAGCCTGTAGAGGCGGACTCGCGCTCGGACGGGCCGCATGATATAAGCCGCTATGAGCGATATGTGCAGTTTGTTCTAAAAGCGAATATCTTCAGCTATCTCCAACAATGCTGTCTCGTTTCTCGTTTCATACAACTTACGTTTTCTTTCTTTAATCTAGAAAGCTAATAATTAATTTAAATCTGAGAGATGTTAAAGACGAGCATGATGCTGATAAATATTTTTTTAGAGATCATTTTTTTGCATTTGACATTTTGATTTTTATAAATTATTATTAGTTTGCATATCAATTAATTAATTTACAATCGAATAAATAATTTTTATGGAACCAAATTTATTTTTCATTATTCTATAATCCTCACACACAGCAGATACTATTTTTAAAAATTTACGAAAATCAGATTACAAAAAAGAACAATTTCAATTGTGTTCCTTCATACAGAAGATTTTACCTTCTTATATTTTATCATTGATCAAGCAACATGTTTTATTTCGCATTTTCTTAAAATTTCAATATTCTTTAACGGTTAAATGCTCGATTGATCGTCACTCTGATCCGCGGATAGAATAGAAAATACTTCAGTACACATTTGTAGAATCTGAAAGAATGCGAGATACAAGATGCAGGAGAGATACGCGATATAGCGAGGGATAAAAATGGAATGCGTGTCGATTTATATAACGTGCATCTTGCAGCGTAAATATTATCTCTACGTGGTCTCACGTGTGCCATTCCGCGACACGTAGCATCGATAGCATTTTCCTCGATGCCATTATTGTTGGATCTTCGCCTCATCTCGAAGTGGCTGGTCCATTATTGAAAGAACAATAGCCCGCGGCTGCGAGAGAAGTTGGGGAAACGCAGACGCATCGCGGAAGGACGAGCCACTTTCAAGTTTGGAGTACCCTTGGTGATCGTTTCGTTTCTCGATTGCTCGTTACTTGTACCCTCGATAAATGTACACATGTAAAATATATATATATATATATCGATTCTATAACCGATGCTTTGTTACTCTCCAAGGAGTAAATGTCATCTCAGCTGGGTAATTACAAAGATCTGTCAACGTGACGAATCAGTGCATGATATAACGTTTATAACGACGATAAAAGAAAGAAAAAGTATCAATTTATCGAAAAAAAATGAAAGTAGCACGAGATGATTTGTCTCGTTAAGAAATTTAAATCTTTTTCACACTATAATTATGTCATAAAAAGTTATTGCAAAATTATTAACCAATAATATAAAAGGAATTATTATTTGTCTGTATAAAAAGTATTTTCTGTATAAAAGGTATTGTCTATATAATAATTAGAATTTATAATCACTTGTATAATAACGCGAATAATATTTATTTCATTAATTTTCTTAAACACGTATTGGTGCAATCTAATGCATGCGATAATATTAACTAATTATCAAGTCAATTACACACAGTGTTCGTGCTCGCATTTACTTGGCACTTCCTATCCCTCAGAGATGCTCAATGCCGTGATAGTTAATACCGCTATCGATCCCTCTATAACCTGGTTCGTAATCGGCCATTATCAACGTTAGTACTTCGTCTGTGAGCTACCGGTTTCTGGTAAACTCAAGTGGATTTACAGGACATTGGGATTGCACCGACGTGTTTTCCGCGAAAATAAAATCCAGTTTAAACCGCAAGTCGATGTCGTGAGTGGCCGCAGCCGGGGGGGATACTTGTCGTTCAGAAAGTGGAGATCAAGTAACGATGCATTCCACCTCGTTGACGGAAATTACACCGGTCAGTACACGTCGGTCCAATTACGGCGACTGGGGTGCGGTAATTGGGGGAGGGATGTGGGTCGAAGGCTGAGTCGTAATCGGATTACACTAGAGAGTACC